>CAUYQU010087564.1:0-60279 GCA_963574635.1 Cheracebus regulus | reverse complement strand
TTTCTCTTTCATTTTTTTATTTCTTTTGCAGTTTCTTTCTTTCTCCATTTCTCTTTTTCTAAAATCTATTCCTCTTTCTTTCTCTTTCATTTTTTCTTTCTTTTTATGTTTATTTCTTTCTTTATAATTTTATATCTTTTTCTAAAATATCTTCCTACTCCTTACTCTCTTTAATTAATTAAAAAAAAAAAAAAAAAAAAAAAAAAAGATGAATCAAGTACCAGATCACTGCAACTGTATGAGAGACCCTGAGAGAACCATACCAACCAATTTCCAAAACCATGAAAAAGTAAGATAAAATGTCATTGTGCTAAGCCACTAAGTTTTAAAGTGATTAACAGTTATGCTGGGGCCCTCTCCTTCTCCACCTAAATCATTCTACTTTATACTTTCTTTTTTCTTTTCTTTTTTTTTTTTTTGAGACAGTCTTGCTCTGTTGCCCAGGCTGGAGTGCAGTGGTGCTGTCATGGCTCACTGCAACCTCTGCCTCCTGAGTTCAAGCAATTCTCATGCCTCAGCCTCCTGAGTAGCTGGGACTACAGGCATGCACCACCACCTGGCTAATTTTTGTATTTTTAGTAGAGACAGGGTTTCACCATGTTGACCAGGTTGGTCTTGAACTCCTGGCCTCAAGTGATCATCCCATTTCAGCCTCACAACGTGCTACTGAGATTACAGGCATGAGCCACCACATCCTGTCTTTTTGTTTGTTTGTTTGTTTTTAGACAGCCAGTTGCCGAGGCTAGAGTGCAGTGGCACAATCACGGTTCATTGCAACCACTGCTTCCTGGGCTCAAGTCATCCTCTCCCTTTGGCTTCCCAAGTAGCTGGGACCATGGGCATGTGCCACCACACCTGGCTAATTTTTAATTTTTGTATTTTAAATTTTATTTTGTAGAGATGGGTTTTCACCATGTTACCCAGGCCAGTCTTGAACTCCTGAGCTGAAGTGATCTGACTGCCTCAGCCTCCTAAAGAGCTGGGATTACAGGCATCAATCACTGCACCCAGCCCCCTACTTGATTTTCTCTCTTTTTGAGACAAAATCTCTCTGTCATCCATGCTGTCCCACTTGATGTTCAAGAGTGCTCCAGTGTCCCACCTCTAGGTGGCCTTCCCTGACCTTTAGGGCTGAGAGAGGGGCTTTCTCCAGGCTCTCAGTCCTCTGCATCCCTCTATCATGGCTCCTCCATGCCCTATTATCACTGCCTGTTTGCTTGTCTGATGCCCTCATTTAAAAGTTTAAACTCCCATGGGCAGTGACTGCATTTTAAAAATAAACCTTCTGTATTCTCAGTAGCTAGGACAGAGCTAGAAAAAAAAAAGTAAGGGCTAGTAAACGATATGGAGGGAACACCTTCAGCAAAGCGGGTGCTTACCAGTCAAGTACTGGCTGGGCAAGTCAGAGCAGGGCTTAGGGGGACAAGCTGCCTGGTTCCCTATCCCAGCTGCCCTCCAGCCTGGGCAACACAGTGAGACTCGAACATTCTCTCTGACCTCTCCTATCCCAGCCTAAGGCAGTTATGGTACTTCTCTGGGTCCCAGTTTCTGAAATGTGGGAATGGAAATGGCAGTGCCAAAGAAAAAAGTCTAATGTACAAGTTTAATAACAAGGAGTCTAGCTCTCAGAATAGCCAACTAACAACTGACAGATGAAAAGAGAAGATGGTGCTTATTGTTCAAATTATTATATAGCTGTCATCGATTCTTATTGGAAGATGCTTGTCTTCTTTTGATAAAAACCAGAAATTTCTGTCTTTTATTAATTAAAAACAAGGTGTGGTTTATCTAAGATACCAAGCTTCTTAGCCCAGTTACCATGGAGACTGGTAGTAACACCAGTTGTAAATCCAAGGCCAAGAGACCATGGCTACTTTAGCCCGGCTGCAAGCTAGGTTGTTGAACTATAAGAAATGAGTACTACTTTAGGAACAGTGTTGTGGATCCATTTAGAAACAAGGAGAATGATGCAGCAGTTAAAATCCAGAGCTGGTTTCAAGGATGTCAAGTTGGGGCATATATCAGGCATTTACACAGGATTGTAACAGTTATTCAAAAATGGTGGGGAAGTTTCTTAGGCAGAAAGCAGTATCAACTAACTGTGCAGGTAGCATATTATACTATGATGATGAATCTCTACAATGCAATGGCTGTCAGGATTCAGAGACGATGGCGAGGCTATAGGGTTCGGAAATACCTCTTTAATTATTATTATTTGAAAGGGTACCTGAGAGTTGTTTCAGAGACCAATGATGCAATTAGATGGAGTCTCACTCTGTTGCCCAGGCTGGAGTGCAGTGCTACGATCTCGGCTCACTACAACCTCCATCTCCCATGTTCAAGCAATTCTCCCGCCTCAGCCTCCTGAGTAGCTGGGAATACAGGTGCCCACTGTAAGGCCGATAGCCTCGCCGGGAGCCAGATGAGCAGCACCCACCCCCTCCGCACCTGATAACATTATTATCAGCAGGCCGGACATCTGTGTTATCAGGCCGGACACCCTGCTTAGCACCTGCCTCCTCCAGGCGGGCTCCCCACACCCACTTCTACATTCCACCCCCAGCCCCACACTCAGCGCTAAATCATGTTCTCAGCCCTGCCAAAATTCAAAAATCCCGCCAAGAGCCTGACCAACGGCAGCTTGCCAAGTCCGGGTCCAGTCTCTCTATGGACAATACAGTTGCCCATGCTTTGTTTCCCCTCTAATCAATCTATTGCCTTCGCCTGACCACCTGTCGATAGCCCCACTGGGCTACCAATGGCAGCTTGCCAAGTCCAGGTCCAGTCTCTCTATGACCAATGCAGTTGCCTATGCATTGTTTTCCCACTGACCAATCTATCGCCCTCACTCCCTATAAAACCCCATGCCCAGAACGGCCGGGCACGACTTCTCTGGCCCCTCTTCCTCGGACCATAGAACCTCGCCCGGGAGCTGAATAGACTGGAATTTAACTTTTTTGGAAAAAAAAAAAAAAGATACCAAGCTTTTGGTGTATTTCAAGGCTTCCTGGAAGCTTCTGTATTTATGGCCTGTCTCAGAATGCAAGGTTTTTAGAAATAGAAAGCTCTTTGTTTTTATTTTATTTTATTTTGAGAGACAGGCTTTCACTGTGTCACTCACGCTAGAGTGCAGTGATGTTATCATAGCTCACTGCAGCCTCAGTCTCCTGAGTGGAAGGGCTCCTCCTGCCACAGCCTCCCAAGTAGGTAGGACTACAGGTGTGCACCACCATGCCTGGCTTTTTGTGTTTTTTTTTTTTTTTTTTTTTTTTGGTGGTGACAGAGTCTTGCTATGTTGCCCAGGCTGGTGCTGAATTCCTGGCCTTAAAGCAATCCTCCCACCTTGGCTTCCCAAAGCGCTGGGATTACAGGTGTAAGCCACCATGTCTGGCCTTCCTTTTAACTTTTTGAAGTGTAAATATGTTCTGGGTTGAAGAGTCTAATGAGTCAACATCAGACAGAGCTAGTCTCAACTACTTCATTGGGTTGTTAGGAGGCTTAAATTATACATACAGTTGACCCTTGAACAATACAGGTTTGAACTGCACCAGTCTATTTATAAATGGATTAAAAAATAAAAATGTGCCTACCTCTACTGTCTCCTGCTTCATCTCCTCCACCACTTCTTTCCCACTCCTGAGACAGGAAGACCAAGTCCTCTTTGCCCTCTCCCTCCTCCTCTTCTGCCTTAGCCTACTCAGCATGAAGATGATGAGGATGAAGACCTTTACCATGATCCACTAAATATATTTTCTTCCTTATGATTTTATTTTCTCTCTCTTTCTTTTTTTTTTTTTTTTTTGAGACAATGTCTTGCTCTGTCACCCATGCTGAAGTACAGTGGCACAATCTTGGCTCACTGTAGCCTTGACTTCCAGGCTCAAGTGGTCCTCCCACCTCGGCCTCCTGAGTATCAGGACCACAGGTGTGTACCACAACTCCTGGCTAAGTTTTGTATTTTTTGTAGAGATGGGAATTCACCATGTTGCCCAGGCTGGTTTCGAACTCGTGGGCTTAAGTGATTGTCCTGCCTTGGCATCCCACAGTACTGGGATTACAGGTGTGTGCTGCTGCACCTGGCCTGATTTTCTTTTTCTTTTTCTTTCTTTCTTTTTTTTTTTTTTGAGATAAGGTCTCACTCTGTCACCCAGGTTGGAGTGCGGTGGTGGGATCCCAGCTCACTGCAACCTCAACCTCCTGGGCTCAAGCAATCATCTTGCTTCATCTTCCCAAGTAGTTGGGACTACAGGTGTGCACCACCATGCCCAGCCTGGTTTTCCAAATAACGGCTTCCTTTCTCTAGCTTACTTTATTGTAAGAATACAGATTAGAATATGTACAACATTAAAAAAGTGTGTTAATTAATTTTATGTTATCATTAACAGTAAGCTGTTGGTAGTTAAGCTTTGGGGGAATCCAAAGTTATATGCAGTTTTTCAACTGTGCGTGGATTGGTGTCCCTCCAGGCCCCCAGTGTTCAAGGGTCAACTGTATATGTATGTATGTATGTATCAATCTGTCTATGTATCACAATAGAACAGGTCTTGGTACATAGTAACTACTCAATAAGTATCAATCAGCCTTGTTATTGCTGAGGCTCATCAAGGCCTCAGAAAGCCAGTTTCACATCCTCAGCCACCACTAAAGCTGTGTGAGTTTGGGCCTCTGAGCCACAGTCCCTTGATGGTTAAGTGGAAATTGATGCCTGCTTCATGGGGCAGTTGAAAAGACCATATAAACTTATAGATGAAAAAGGGGTGGCCAGGCGCGGTGGCTCACGTCTGTAATCCCAGAACTTTGGGAGGCCGAGGCAGGTGGATCACAAGGTCAGGAGTCTGAGACCAGCCTGGCCAACATGATGAAACCCCATCTACTAAAATTACAAAAATTAGCCAGGCATGGTGGTGCATGCCGGTAGTTCCAGCTACTCGGGAGGCTGAGGCAGGAGAAGAACTTGAACCTGGGAGGCAGAGGTTGCAGTGAGCCAAGATCGCACCACTGCACTCCAGCCTGGGAAATAGAGCGAGACTCAGTCTTAAAAAAATAAAATATAAATAAATAAATAAAATAGAGTCACATTTGTCCCCACAGATGGAATGCAGGTCCCTTAGATAAGAACTTACAAGAGCAAGGCAAAGTTCTCAGTCCTAAAGAGCCTTGGTCCTAGGGTGCCACAAACTACTGTGGCTCACAGATGAAAATGAGGCCGAGTGTGGTAGCTCACACCTGTAATCCCAGCACTCTGGCAGGCCGAGGTGGGAGGATTGCTTGAGCCCAGAAATTTGACACTAGCCTGGGCAAAATAGCAAGACCCCATCTCTACAAAGAATTTGAAAAATTAGACGGGCATGGTAGTGCACACCTATAGTCCCAGCTACTTGGGAGGCTGAGGTGGGAGGATGACTTGAGCCCTGGAGATTGAGGCTGCAGTAAGCCATGATTGCACCACTGCACTACAACCTGGGCAACAGAGCAAAACCTCATCTAAAAAAAAAATTCAGGTAACTTTCACTGTCTCTCGTGGCTGGATGTTGCCACGTGACTAAGTTCTGGCCGGTGAAGATTTCAACACAAGTATCCTGTGTTTCTTTTAAGTGCATATCCTTTAAGGGGCAGGATGGTACCTTCCCTGCCCTTCCCTCTTCCCTCTTCCTGGTGGCTGTGGCTGGAGGTGGCAGTGTGCAGGGATACCATGCAGACCTGTCTGTGCTTCAGGGATGACGGGGGTGGCCTGAGTTCTGAACACTGATGCTGCCTCCCTGGCGCCAGACTTCTTATACCCAAGGTGGCTCTGAAATAAACATCTGTCTTGTTCAAGCACTCTTATTTTGTGTTGCTATTACACATGGCCAAAGCTATATTCTAACATACGTAGAGACCTGGAATTGGGGTGTGAAATCCAGACCAGATGGCCTAGGGAGTAGGGGGTGTGGGGGGGCCCAGCTGTGGTGTGGGGGAGGCAGGGTGGGCTTGGTACCCAGACATTGGTCACAGGGAAGGGACGGCTGCAGGAGCTGCTGAAGTGGCCTTGGCTGTGGGCCTGGACACAGTTCTTGGGCAAAGTGGGACAAGAGCTGGGAGCAGGGGTGCCTCGGGCCTGGATCTCAGGTCGCCCTGCCACCCTGCATCAGTCTTAGAGCCTCACAGGTCCTGAGGTCCTGTGTTTTCCAACTGCAAGTCAGGACTCAGTAATGAGTCAGGAAATGAATTTAGAGACAAAGTTTAATGAAATGGAGGAGAAGACAGGTGCGGTGGCTCACACCTGTAATCCCACCACCTTGGGAGGCTGAGGCAGGCAGATCACGAGGTCAGGAGTTCGAGACCAGCCTGGCCAACATGATGAAACTCCGTCTCTACTGAAAATATAAAAATTAGCCAGGCCTGTAGTCCCAGCTTCTCAGGAGGCTGAGGCAGGAGAATCACTTGAATCCAGGAGGTGGAGGTTGCAGTGAGCCGAGTTCATGTCACTGCACTCCAGCCTGGGCGGCAGAGCAAGACTCTGTCTCAAAAAAAAAAAATAAATAAATAAAAAGGAGAAGAAAATATCATAGAGTATTATACCTAGCAGGCATAAGTGTTGTTTTGTGATGTCATTATTTCAGTTATATGCAGCCCTCTTTATCCACGAGTTCCACACCCTTGGATTCAGCCAAAGGCAGATAGAAAAACCTTTGAAAACAATAAAAAATAACATTTCAACAATGAAAAAAAATACAAATAAAAATACAGTATAACAACTATTTACATACCATTTACATTGTGTGAGGTACTATAGGGAACCTAGAGATGATTTAAAGCACAAGAGAGAGCTGGGCATGGTGGCTCATGCTTGTACACTTTGGGAGGCCGAGGCGGGCAAATCACCTTAGGTCAGGAGTTCAAGACCAGCCTGACCAACATGGCGAAACCCCGTCTCTACTAAAAATACAAAAATTAGCCAGGCGTGGTGGCGCGGCCTGTAGTCCCAGGTACTTGGAAGGCTGAGGCAGGAGAATCGGTTGAACCTGGGAGGCAGAGGTTCAGTGAGCTGAGATTACGCCTCTGCACTCCAGCCTGGGGGACAGAGTGAGACTCCGTATCAGGAAAAACAAAACAAAACAAAACAAAAAAACTACACAGGAGGACGTGCGTGGGTTATATGCAAATACTATACCATTTTATATCAGGGACTTGAGCCTCTCAGATTTAGGCATGTGCATGGGTCTTGGAACCAATTTCCCATGGATTTCAAGGGACAACCCCATACTCGTGTGTGCATGTGGGTATATATGTGCACATGTGTGCATGTGTGTGTACCATGTTGCTAAGAAAATGTATTCCTGGCCAGCTGTGGTGGCTCATGCCTATAATCCCAGCACTTTGAGAGGCTGAGGTTGGGAGTTCGAGACCAGCCTGACCAACATGGAGAGACCCCATCTCTATGAAAAATACAAAATTAGCAGATGTGGTGGTGAATGTCTGTAATCCCAGCTACTCGGAAGGCTGAGGCTGGAGAATTGCTTGAACCTGGGAGGCAGAGGTTGCAGTGAGCCAAGATCGTGCCATTGTACTCCAGCCTGGGCAACAAGAGCAAAACTCTGTCTAAAAAAAAAAATGTATTTCTTACTACAGATCTTGGCCAACAGCGGAAGCCACTGATGTGCAACTAAACCAAATGCCTGACTTCCACTTCTAGCCCTCATCAGAGAACAGACGTATTCACGGGAGTAAGGACACGTGCTCCTACATACAAATCCCAGCACTGCACCTGTCGTTTTTGAGCATTGGACCTCTCTGGGTCTCAATGTCTTCATCTGCATCGTGGGATAATCAGAGTACCTGCCTTGTGGCATTAATGACTGGGGAATGGATGAAAAAACATCTGCAATGTGCTCAGCATAGGATGTGGCACATGGTAAGCCTGTCTTCTGCTTCCTTCTTGTCACCATTACCAACCATAGTAATAGTAATTATTACCGTCTCTTACCACTAGTGCTGTCTGAAGTCCTTCCTCAAAAAGGAAGCAGAAATATTAACATCTATCACTTAACTAAGTGAGATGAAATGATGCTGGTGGCAGTGGTCACACCTGTTACCCCAGTTATTGGACCTAAGACTTGTGGGGAAGAAGTATTATTATTGTCAGTCACACCTTAAACAGATAGGGAATAGCATTTGCTCTCTAGAGACTAAAAATGCAAAATACATTCATCTAAAACCACAAGTCTAGGTTTGGGCTCAAAGGCTTGTTCTGTTAACCCAGTTGACCTAATGGCCTCTGCTGCAACCTTCTGAATCTGTGAGTGTTTGACCTGGAGCCTTAGAGAGCTCACTGGTCAACCCCCTTATTTTATAGGAGGCCCAGACAGGAGAAGAGATTTTCCCAGCCCAGGAGTTGAGGGCCTCGAACAGCCAAGAACAGATCTGTGTCCTGAGGCCCTCCTCGAAGCCCTCTCTGGAGGCCCCTCCCACCCCAGCCCTGGAGTGGGCTGCTGTCCACATTCTTGGTCCAGACCCGTGGCACTAGCAACACAGCGCATTTGCTGCCCTCATGCACACAGTCATTCCCTCCTCCCCTCCTGAGGCCCCAGAACCAGGCCATGGGCGGTCTGTGCCACTGGGGCTTATTCCAGGGCCTTGCCCCAAAGCCTCACCCAGGCCCACTGGTGGCCTCCTGAATCCATTCATTGTTTGCTTCTCTTGATCACTTGTAGTCAGTCACCCTCGAGGGAGCAGAATGACAAAGAGCTGGTGAACAACAGGTGGGTGCGTTTGCTCCCTTGCATTTGGCGGCTAGTCCCTCTGGCCAGTGTCTCTACGGGTGCCCCCTGGCCTCCCTGCTGGCTGGCTGGTCCAGAAGAAACGTGTGATCGTTTCCCTTTCCCGTGGCTGCTGTAATAAGCTACCACAAGCTTAGTGGCTTAACACATTTAATCTCAGGAGAATGTTTCTGGAAGTCAGAAGTCTGAAGTCAGTTTTACAGGACAAAAGTCAGGGTGTGGGCAGAGCTGGTTCCTTCAGGAGCTCAAGGGGAGAACGAGTGTCCTTGTGTCTTTCAGCTTCCAGTGGTCGCCTGTGTTCCTAACTGAGCCCTTTTCTCACTCGCTACACCCACTCTGTTGTCACGTCTCCTGCTGCTGCTCCTCGTCCCACTCTTACGAGGCCCCATGATTACACTGAGCCCACCTGGTTAGTCGAGGGTCATCTCCCATCTCAAAATCCTGGGGATTAGGATGTGGTCCCTCTGTAACCACTATTCAGCCTGCCACTGGGCGGGCTTTGAAATTCCAAGAACTGGGGGAGAATGTTTGCTCTGTCTCTTACACTCGTGCTGTCTGAACTCCTTCCTCAAAGAGGAAGCAGAAATATTAACATCTATCATTTAACTGAGTGAAATGAAATGATGGCTCACACCTAAGTGGCTCACACCTGTTATCCCATGATTTGGGAAGCTGAGGCGGGAGGATCCTTTGAGGCCAGGAGTTTGAGATCAGCCTGGGCAACATGACAAGACCCTATCTGTAGAACTTTACCAAAAAAAAAACAAAATTAGCTGGTAATGGTGGCACACGATCTGCAGTCCCAGATTCTTAGGAGACTGAGGTAGAAGGATCACTGGTACCTAGGAGGTTGAGGCTGCAGTGAGCTGTGATCATGCCACTGATTCCCCTTGGGCAACAGAGCAAGACTCTATCTCAAAAAAAAAAAAAAAGAGAGAGAGAGAGAGAGAGAAAAGATAACTCTGGATTCAGGGGACCAGGGGAGGAGGCAGCGTCAGCATCTGTGGACCTGGTGATGGATGTGGAGAGGAAAGGAAGTAGGTACTCTCTGGAGGAGGAATGAGCAGGGCTTGTAATGGATAAGAAGAAATAAATGTGTGAAAGCCAGGGGGAGCTCCTGGGCAGAGAGAACAGTGTGAGCCAGTAAAAGGGATGCATTTACAAGTATGTACCGGGGGCCGGCACCTGCCTGTAAAGGGAGAGGGAAAACGAACGTGATAAAAATAATTCGATGTGGACGAATAGAAAGCAGGTTAAAGGGAATCAGATGCTGAATGAGGAGGTGGCACAAGTTTAGTAGGATGGTTAGGAAGAGTTCACTAAGGAAGACACCTTTGAACCACTTGGCAAGGAAGCATGCTGCATCAGGAGAAGAGCCCTCCCGGCCACAGGCAGCAGGTGCAAAGGTCCTGGGGCAGGAATGTTTCTGCTGTTTTGGAGGAGCTGGAAGGAGTCGGGAGTGTGGCTGGAGTGGACCAGAAAGGGGACAGCAGAGGAGATGGCCATGGAGGAATGGTTGGTTCGAAGGACCTGGGGTGTGTGTGTGTGTGTATGTGTGTGTGTGTGACAAAATATGCAAAACATAACATTTTTGTCATTTTAACCACTTTTTATAATTTTTTTTTGAGATGGAGTCTCACACTGTCACCCAGGCTGGAGTGCAATGGCACGATCTTGGCTCACTGCAACCTCCACCTCCTGGGTTCAAGCGATTATCCTGCCTCAGCCTCCTGAGTAGCTGGAATTAGGGAAACAGGCGTGCACCACCACACCTGGCTAATTTTTTGTGTCTTTAGTAGAGACGGGTTTTCACCATGTTGGCCAGGCTGATCTCGAACTCCTGACCTCGTGATCCGCCCACCTTGGCACTTCCAAAGTGCTGGGATTACAGGTGTGAGCCGCTGTGCCTGGCCCCACTTTTTATAATTTTAATGCAATACTTTAAATTTTTTTCATTGAGGTGAAATTCACAGACTATAAAATTAACCATTTTAAAATGTACAATTCAGTGACATTAAGTGCATCCATAATGTTATGCAGCCACCACCTCTATCCAGACACTTTTATCATCCCAAAAGGAAATCCCGTTCCTGTTAAGCAGTGACTGCCTCTTTGCTCCTCCCCCGATCCCTAACAATGACTCATCTGCTTCCTATTCTGGGTGTGTCATGTAGGTGGAATTGCACAACGTGTGGCCTTCTGTCTAGCTTCTTTCACCCAGCATCACGTTTTTGAGGTTCATCCGTGTTGCAGCAGGCATCATTCATTCGTTTTTATTACAGAATGATATTCTGTTTTGTGGATATGCCACATTTTGCTGATCCTTTCATCTGGTGACGGATATTTGGGTTGCTTTAAAGACTTTGCTTTGATGCTGAGTGAGGTGGGGACCTTGCAGGGTTCTGAGCAGGGAGGGGACAGGACCTGGCTGAAGTGAAGAAGAGACAGGGAAGGAGGTATGTTAGGGTTTAGAGCAATCACCCAGGTAAGAGAGAAAGGCGGCTTGGCCCAGCACGGCAGCAGGGAGGGTGCTGGATCTGCTTCAAGGTGGGCTGGGATTCGCTGGTGAGCAACATGGACACCTGCAGGGAGAGCCTCCCGCATGCTCTTCGAGCCCCCCGACCCTGTGGCCAGCTCTGCTCGCTATCCTGCCAGCTTCTTAATCTGCTGGGGTGCCATCTGAGTGCAGCAGAGAGATTGCAACCAAGGGAGAATGGAAAACAGAGCCCTTTATCATGTGAACAGGAAGAATCTGTGACCTGAAAGGCACATCTGAAGGATGGAAATGAAAGCCAAGTGCTCCATCACCATTCTGGAGATCAGCTGAGTTGTCTGGCCTGAAACTGGGGTCCAGGCCTTCCCCTCCTCTCTCCCCTGCACCACGAAGCTGCCCACTGGGCTGAGTAGACCTTGGAAACTCATGACGTGGCATGCATCTGTTCAGCTGCCATCACGCCTGGACCTCAGGCATCCTGATGCCAGAGAGCAAGGCACCCAATGTAGGGCTTTACTTTGTGGTTCCCTGGCAGAAGAGAGGAAGAGCTGCCTCCTCACCCTGGTGGCACATCTGAGGCCACTGGCGTCTTGGAAATATCAAGGAGTGGCGTGCTGCCTGGTTCTGTGCTGCCTGGCAGGAGGGGCTGGAAGTTTCTCAGAATCTGACTTCTCATCCCATCCAAAGCCCCCAGGATGGACAACTCCGGTGCTAGAGCCCAGGGAAGTGTGAAGTGGGCTGAGTTTGGCCTTGACAGATGCTTTCCCTGCTCCTGGGTTGGGAGGCAGCTACTTAGCTCCCCTCCCTGTCTTGCCTGAGGCTGTTGGGGTTACCTTCCATAGGCAGTTTATGTTATTAGTCAATTATGACATTAACAGGAAGTACGAACATCAGAGAAAGAACCCATCTCTGGCCCACTGTGTGGACGGAGCAGCAGGCACCTGGGAAGAACTGGTGTTGGGGATGTGACATTGTATGAGCTTGGGCAGATTGTCTGATTTGCCTGGCCTAGATCTCCTCATCTGTAAAGTGGAGGGAATGACCCCCCACCCCGTGGAATGCTGCATCTCACATGCCCAACGTGATGCCTGGCACACAGTGCTCGCTCAGTCCGTGCTGTTGTGGTGGTAAGGAGGATGTTTGTGTCTGTAGGGTCCCTCCCCATCTGTCTGCGTCCCTGGACTTCTACATCGGGCAGTGTGTATGATGATTGGGTCAATTGTATGACCTACGTTACCATGTGCCAGCATTGCCTTAAGTTCTGTTTTTTGTTTGTTTGTTTGTTTGTTTTTGAGGCTCTGCGGCCCAGGCTGCAGTGCAGTGGTGTGATCTCAGCTCACGCTTACTGCCACCTCTGCCTCCCAGGCTCAAGCTATTCTCCTGCCTCCCCCTCCCAAGAAGCTGAGACTACAGGCGCATGCCACCGTGCCTGACTCATTTTTTCATTTTTATTTTTGTAGAGATGGGTTTCGCCATCTTGCTCAGGCTGCTCTGGAACTCCTGGGCTCAAGTGATCTACTGGCCTCAGGCTCCCAAAGTGCTGGGATTACAGGGATGAGCCACCACACCCAGACTGCCCTAAATCCTTTACTCTTTATAACTCATTTAATCTTTACAACAGCCCCATGAGATGGATACTGTCATTACCCCATGTTACAAATGAGGAAACTGAGGCAGTAAGTTGCTTGAAGTCACATGCCTGTAAGTACTTCAGACAGAATTGGAACCTAGGCAGCCTGGTCCTGACCTACGCTTGGTTTGTTTGTTTGAGACTAAGTCTTGCTCTGTCGCCCAGGCTTGGGTGCAGTGGTGCCATCTTGGCTCACTGCAACCTCTGCTTCCTGGGTTCAAATGATTCTCGTGCCTCAGCCTCCTGAATAGCTGGGATTACAGACATGCACCACCATGCCTGGCTAATTTTTGTATGTTTAGTAGAGATGAGGTTTTGAAATGTTGGCCAAGCTAGTCTCAAACTCCTGACCTTAAGTGATCTGCCCACCTCAGCCTCCCAAAGTGCTGGGATTACAGGTGGATGCTTTACTTTGCCCCCTTAGAGGCATGTATTCCTAGCTATTTTAGAAATGATGTCTTCTGTGCTTTCTTTATACAGAGGAGAATTCTAATAGCCAAACTATTTCAACAGGTCCTTGTCCATGTCTAGGGCCTGAGTGAATTGAGTGAATATGCAAGGTTGTCTCGTTAAGTGAAGATGAATGAGGAGCAAAACAACCAAATGATGAAGATGAGTGAGACTAAGACAACGACTGTCACAAGCCACATTCTACCGACTTCAGGACGTGGTCTCCTGCCTTCTGTGGGGATGACACCCTCTGATACCTGCATCCACTGTGACCTTGGGGAGGTGATTTGAGTTCCCAAAGGCTCCGTTTACTTGTCCGTAAGAATGGGATGAAAGCACACACCTCACAGGATTATGACAAGGGTCACATGAGATCCTATGTGGAGAAGCCCTTTAAAACCTACAAAGTGGCCAGGCACAGTGGCTCATGCCTGTAATCCCAGCTACTCGGGAGGCTGAGGCAGGAGAACTGCCTGAACCCAGGAGGCGGAGGTGGCAGTGAGCCGAGATCGTGCCACTGCACTCCAGCTTTGGCCACAAGAGCGAAACTCCATCTACCGGTGGTGGTGGTGGTGGGGGGTGGGGGGTGGGCAGGTGGGGGTTGGGGGGTGATGGTGGGGCCGTTGGGGGCGACGGGGGGTGTGGGAGGGGGATGGGGGTGACGGTGGGGGGTGGGGGATCTGAAAAGAGTCTTGCACACGAGTGGTAATGGTATTTTTCTTCTCTACTCTTATTTCCCTCTTCTTAGTGCAAAATATTACCCAAGATGAAATATGGAAATCTCTGCTTTGGTAATTTGAATGAATTAATGCAAAATAAATCATTTATTAAGACATTTGTGGGCTGGGCACGGTGGCTCATGCCTGCAATCCCAGCACTTTGGGAGGCTGAGGCGGGCGAATCATGAAGTCAGGAGTTAGAGACCAACCTGACCAACATGGTGAAACCCTGTCTCTACTAAAAATATAAAAATTAGCTGGGCATGGTGGCACGTGCCTGTAGTCTCAGCTACTCATAAAGGAACATTTTTGAGTTTTAAATTTTTAGAATACATGATACAAAGTTTTGTGACAGACAGAGGAGCAATTTTCCATTTTGTTCCCTATTCTGTGGATGTAAAAAATCCATTCCTGTATATTTGTTAGGCAATAAATGTACCATTTCCAGGATGGCAATAAAACCTAGCAGGGACAAACCTGCAGTCTCAAAACAATGGATTTCTTAGCCTCCTTGCAGCAAGAGAGATTACTTACCAGAGGAACCTGGTGTCCTCCTCAAACAAAGGTAGAGGCAGGTTTCTTACAGGATCTGGAGGAGGATGGAGGTCAGGTACAATAAAATGAAGTAGTGTTGTGATAGGCGTGAAGCACACAGGATTACGTGTAAAGCTATAAAGGGGTTAACATCAGAAGCTGACCCAGGGTCCTGTTCACTTAGAAACTACAACATTAAAATAAATGTAGGATGTCATGCTTTGAAAGCGCCTTTCTGAAAAAAAAAAAAAAAATCCTGTTTCTGAAGCTCTGCACTTGGGCTGGAAATTGAGGCTGCTTCTTTGTGTCAAAGAACGTTCCAGTCTCACTAACATGGTTTCAAACAGCAAAGTTTCTGACAGTCCACAATTTTAGAGGGCAAGTTTCTCTAAAATCTATAGCTTACAGTTTCCATAGGTTTGCAATCACAGAGGAGGACTGTGGCTAAGAGACACTCCTGCAGGTGGTCAAGGTGAGATGGGAAGGAGGGCTCCCAGGTGGATGTAAAGATGGTTCTGAAGCTGTAGGTGGCACTGTGCCTGGGGCATTTTAGGGTCTAGTTCAAGCTGTGGTTCTAGGGTCATCCTCACACATCCCTTCACAGTGTGGCCCTTGATAAAAAAAAAAGTCAGCCAGGCGCGATGGCTCACGTCTGTAATCCCAGCACTTTTTGAGGCTGAGGTGGGTGCATCACCTGAGGTCAGGAGTTCGAGACCAGCTTGACCAACATGGAGAAACCCCATCTCTATTAAGAATACAAAAAATTAGCCGGGCATGGTGGTGCATGCCTGTAATCCCAGCTACTCAGGAGACTGAGGCAGGAGAATCACTTGAACCTGGGAGGCGGAGGTGGCAGTGAGCTGAGATAGTGCCATTGCACTGCAGCCTGGGTCACAAGAGCGAAACTCCATCTCAATTAAAAACAAAAAAAAAAGGCCAGGTGCAGTGGCTGACGCCTGTAATCCCAGCACTTTGGGAGGCCAAGGCGGGCAGATCACCAGCGCAGGAGATTGAGACCATCCTGGCTAACATGGTGAAACCCCATCTCTACTAAAAATACAAAAAAATTAGCAGGCACCTGTAGTCCCAGCTACTCTGGGGGCTAAGGCAAGAGAATTGCTTGAACCTGGGAGGCAGAGGTTGCTGTGGGGCGAGATTGTGCCACTGCACTCCAGCCTGGGTGAGAAGAGGGAGATTTAATTTCGAAAACTAAAATAATAAGAAAAAAGTCATTGTTCCCTTTAAATAATGTCTTACTATCCTCTAGCTTCTGTCAGAATTTGCTCTTTTTTTTTTTTTTAAGACCGATTCTCACTCTGTTGCCAGGCTGGAGGGCTGGAGTACAGTGGTGTGATCTCAGCTCACTGCAACCTCCGCCTCCTGAGTTCAAGCAATTCTCCTGCCTCAGCCTCCCCAGTAGCTGGGACTACAGGCACACACCACCATGCCCAGCTAATTTTTATATTTTTAGTAGAGACAGGGTTTCACCATGTTGGTCAGAATGGTCTGAATATCCTGACCTCGTGATCCACCCACCTCAGACTCCCAAAGTGCTGGGATTACAGGTGTGAGCCACTGTGCCTGGCCAAGAATTTGCTCTTCACTATTTGTTTTCAGCAGTTAAACTATGATAGGCTTATACACATTTTCTTCACATTGATCCTACTTGGAATTCAATGGGATTTTTAAATCTGTAAATCTGTATCCTTCAGCAAACTGGGGAAAATGTCTGCCAGTATCTCTTCAAATGTATTTTTCTTCTACCTCATTCTTCCCCCTTTCCCTCCAGGACCCGAATTACCCATATGCTCGGCCTTTGATATTGCCCTACAGGTTTCTGAGACGTTGTTCTTTTTTTCTTACAACTATTTTTATTTTGCTCTTATGTCATTTCCATTCTGCCTTTAAGCCCATTTGGTGACCTTCTTATAGCAGATATTGATATTTCAGTTCCAGGATTTCTATTTGGTTCTTCTGTATAATTTTATTTCACTGCTATTTTCTTTTTGAGTTTTTTAGAGACAGGGTCTGGCTCTGTTGCCCAGGCTGGAATGCAGTGGTGTGATCATGGCTTACTACAGCCTCCAACTCCGGGGCTCAAGTGACCCCTCCCACCTCAGCCACCCAAGTAGCTGGGATTACAGGTGTGTGCCACCACACCCAGCTCATGGTTTTTTTTTTTTTTTTTTTTTGTAGAGACAGAGTTTCATCATGTTGCCCAGGCTGGAATTTATTTGTTTTTTTTGTAGAGACTATATTGCCTAGGCTGGTCTTGAACTCCTGGCCTCAAGCGATCCTGCTGGTGCTAGGAATACAGGTGTGAACCACCGCACCCGGCCTTCATTGCTATTTTCCATCCTTTTATTCATTGTAGACATACTTTCCTTTACCTCATTGTGCACAGTTACCATAGCTGCTTTGAAATCCTCATATACTAATTTGAATATCTGACATATCTTATGGTTGATCATCTTTGCTGTTTTATTTTATTTATTTATTTTTGAGACAGAGTCTTGCTCTGTTGCCCGGCTGGAGTGCAGTGGTGCAATCTCGGCTCACTGCAACCTCCGCCCCCTGAGTTCGAGTGATTCTTCCACCTCAGCCTCCTGAGTAGCTGCGACCACAGGCACGTGCCACCACGCCCAGCTAATTTTTTTGTATTTTCAGTAGAGATCGGGTTTCACCGTGTTGGCCAGGATGGTCTCGATCTCTTGACCTCGTGATCCGCCCACCTCAGCCTCCCAAAGTGCAGGGATTACAGGCATGAACCACTGCACCCGGCCACTGTTTTATTTCTTAAAAGGGGGCACATTTTCCTGTCTCTTCATATGTCAAATAATTTTGAATCATATCCTGGACATTATTACTGTTATGTTGTTGAAAGTATGAATTTTGTCATATACCTCCAAAGACAGTTAATATTTCTATTTTACCAGGCAATTAATGTATTTAGTGGTTTCTCGACTGGTAGCTTACATCTCTGCTCACTTCTTTTTATTCTAGTTTGGCTGCTTGGAATTTGCCCCACAGGAGTGGTTTGGTGGTCAACTAGACCCTTGGATGTAGTTATGCATAGATTCTGGGGCTTCCTGTCTCTCTCTTCTCACTTTTCAGTGTTTTTGGTTGCGATGTACTCTGTCTTCTGCTTCTTCAGTCCAGAAATAGTGTGGGTTTTCTATCAGAGTTTCAGGCTTCCTGTCTGGATTCTAAGTATAGCCTGTCCTCAGTCTATAAACCGTTGACATTGAGTTACCTCCATTGCACAGGTTCCTTCTTCCACGCATCTGTACCCTCCTAGGTCTGCCTGCTTTATCCAAAGCCTTTAGATATTTGTGTTTGCATTGTATCCAGAGTTCATAGTTATTATATGAGGGAGAATTGGTCTAGGATTATTACTTGACAATCTAAGAAGCATAATTCCATAAGTTTTTAAATTTTATTTTATTATTATTATGTTTTGAGACAGTCTCACTCTGTTGCCCAGGCTGGAGTGCACTGGCATGATCTGAGCTGACTGCAACCTCCGCCTCCCAAGTTCAAGCGATTCTCCTGCCTCAGCCTCCCAAGTAGCTGGGATTACAGGCACCCACCACCACGCCTGGCTAATTTTTTGTATTTTTAGTAGAGATGGGATTTCACCACATTGGCCAGGCTGGTCTTGAACTCCTGACCTCAGGTGATCCACCTGCCTTGGCCTCCCAAGTACTGGGATTACAGGCATGAGCCACCATGCCCGGCCCCATGAGTGTTTTGAATTCTTTTAAATTTGAAAACAAAAATTTTTAAAAATAGATAAATTTAGAAAATAGCATTTAGGCTGTGTTAGTCCCATGAATGGTGGGAAATGCCTTTTGAGGCAAAAACCTGACCATGTCACTTCTTTTTAAAAACTGGCTTCTATACCTAGGTAAGGCATTAAAAAACATTTCCAGATCCCCTCCACCATAGCTGTCTGGGTAGGATTAGGGTTAGAGATGTCTTGGAGTATTATGATATTACCTAGACTTTCCTTTATCGCTACAATTTTATATTCCCATAACAGCCTGCTAATGTTGCTGGCAGTATTGCTACTAAGCACACTACATTGTGAGATTCTTTTTTATTTTTTTATTTTTTTTTGAGACACAGTCTCACTCTGTCACCCAGGCTGGAGTGCAGTGGCACAATCTCGGCTCACTGCAACCTCTACCTCCCGGGTTCAAGCGATTCTCCTGCCTCAGCCTCCTGAGTAGCTAGGATTACAGGTGTCCACCACCACACCTGGCTAATTTTTGTATTTTTAGTAGAGGCAGGGTTTCACCATGTTGGCCAGGCTGGTATTAAACTCCTGGCCTCAAGTGATCTGCCTGCCTCGGCCTCCCAAAGTGCTGGGATTACAGGCGTGGGCCACTGTACCTGGCCTTTTTTTTTTAATTAAAAAAAATTATTCCTTCCCATACCCCTGGGACTCTTGAAGCAAGAAATTGTTATAATCATCTCAATTCCCAGCAACTATCAGATCAATAACTGCTAATGTCTCTTAAGCCCTTAATAACGGGCACTTGGTAAGAGTTTTGCATGGACTCTCTCATTTATTCCCTGCCACACACTTCAATGTAAGCACAGAACTGATATTGTCCCACTTTTTTTTTTTTTTAAGACAGAGTTTCACTCTTGTTGCCCAGGCTGGAGGGCAATGGCGCGGCCTCAGCACACTGCAACCTCCACTTCCTGGGTTCAAGCAATTCTCCTGCCTCAGCCTCCCGAGTAGCTGGGACTACAGGCACGTGCCACCATGCCCAGCTAATTTTTGTATTTTTAGTAGAGACAGGGTTTCACCATGTTGACCAGGATGGTCTCGATCTCTTGACCTCGTGATCCACCCGCCTCGGCCTCCCAAAGTGCTGGGATTATAGGCCCGAGCCACCGCGCCTGGCCGATATTCTCCCCGTTTTAACAGTTAAGTAAATAGGCTGAGAAATTTAAGCAATCTGCCCAAGATTACACAGATAGTAAGTCGTAGAGCCAGATTGTAATTTAGCAATCTGACGTGGTTTTTGGATACATGAATAAATGAATTTATTGAACATGTGGACCACTGTTTTCTACATGTTCTAGAACAGTGTGAATGAGTGAACTTGAACAAGTTCTCTTTCTCTGGGCCGTAGTTTCTTTATGCTCCCTTGTATCATGACACTTTGTCATTTCTTTGTAAGTTCTGGTGATTTTTAAATACAAAGGAATATATTATTAATTTTCATTGTAAGAAAACATTCAAACACTACAGATTAAGTCACATCTACTTTTTCCTTTCCAGAAGTGACTGTGATTTATGGGTGTGTTTCTTTCTTCCAGGCCTTCCATTATTTTTGTACAAGTGTCAGCATATTTTCTGTAAGTTCCTGCGATTCGTTTTATTCATTTATGTTTTATGACTTTTCATGCTAGTACTTACAGATCTACATCTTTCTTTCTTTCTTTCTTTCTTTCTTTTTTTTTTTTGACAGAGCAAGTCTTGCTTGATTGCCCAGGCTGGAATCAGTGACATGATCAGGGCTCACTGCAGCCTCAACCTCTTATGCTCAAGCAATCTTCCTGCCTCAGCCTGCTGGGTAGCTGGGACTACAGGTGTGCACCAACACAACCAGCTTTTTTTTTTATTTTAATTTCTTTTTAGAGACAGGGTTTCATCACATTGCCAAAGGTGGACTTCATTTTTTTTTTTTTTTAAAGACGGGGTTTCACCATTGTTGGTCAGGCTGGCCTTGAACTCTTGACCTCAGGTGATCCGTCCGCCTTGGCTCCAAAGTGCTTGGATTACAGGCGTGAGCCACCACGCCCGGCCTGACTTCATTCTTTTTAATAGCTGTGTAGTTTTCCCTAGAATGGCTGGTCCATCATTTATTCAACATTCTCCTATTAATCATCATTAACATTTCCATTTTTTTTTCCCATTACAAAAAAAGCACTTCACTAAACAGCTTTGTCCAAACATCTTTTGGGGGCTGCTTCTCAGGGGTATATTCTGTAGTTTAAATTTTTAAAAATCAATAAGCTTGTCCTAATTGTGGACCATTTATTTAAATCATGATAATCGATTTAAGTGGACAGCATATTCTTCGTGATTAGATCATATTGATAAAAAATGCTATAAATATTAGGGCCTGAATGCTAATATACATTCTTGAAGCCAAATCATATTTATGTAAACCCAACAATATGTGAAAACTCCTTACATCAATATTTATAGAGATGGATCACATATTTGTGTAATTCCTGTCTTGTGAGTTATGATTTTACTTTTTAGTAAGCTGACATTCTTTCCTGTAACATAAACATGGTTTTCCTTAACAAGTGTTTTATTCTAGAAATGGTCTTGTTAGATTTTTCTGTAAACGTGTTTGAGGTTAATTAATTTTGCAGGTTTCTGTTTTGTTTTTTAGAGATGGGGTCTTGCTTTGTTGCCCAGGCTGGAGTGTAGTGGCACAATCACAGTTCCCTGCAGCCTTGACCTGCGATCCTCTTGCCTTAGTCTCTGGAGTAGCTGGGACTACTACAGGGTTTCACCACGTAATTCTAAGTACCTGCATGTAGTCAATACAGTTCTGGGAATTCGTGGCTGTAGTAGTAAATACAACATACAAATATCATTACCCTTTTGGAGGCAGGGCGCAGTGGCTTACACCTGTAATCCCAGCACTTTGGGAGGCCGAGGCAGGTGGATCACTTGCCGTCAGAAGTTCGAGACCAGCCTGGTGAAACCCCATCTCTAGTAAAAGTTTCAGACCAATATGGTGAAAGCCCCTCTCTACTAAAAATACAAAAATTAGCGGGGCGTGGTAGTGGGCATCTATAATCGTAGCTACTGGGGAGGCTGAGGCACGAGAATCGCTTGAACCTGGGAGGTGGAGATTTCAGTGAGTGGAGATTGCACCACTTACTCCAGCCTGGACAACAAAGCGAGACTCAAGTCTTTAAAAAAAAAAAAAAAAAAAAAAAATACCCTCTTGAAATTTTTCATGCTATTGAGGGAAGAGACAATAAAAAATAAATGTTCATTACATGAGATAGTGATACATTCTTTGGAGAAAAACAAAGCAGGGTAAGGGAATGGGGAATTTTGGGGGCTTGCAGTTTTCATTAGGGTGGCGGTGGAAGGCCTCACGGAAAAGGAGCTTTGTGAAGGAGGCTGGCGAGCATCAGCCATGGAATGTAAGGATGCGGGGGTGAAGGGGTGCGGAAAGCATCTTAGGCAGAGGGTACTGCAACCACAAAGGCCATGAAGCAAAAACCTGTGCGCAGCAATTTACCTTGACCACAAGAGTTTTATTCCAGTCATCAGCCCATTAAACCCTGTTGTGAGATCACAATCTTTATTTTTTAACTTGCGATGGCTCTGGACCGCAAATACTATTTCCTGCAATCTGTGGATGAATGAGCAAAGCAGTTAGCAGTGGGATGAGTACAGGGACCAGCCCTACACCTCACACCTCATCCCAGTTCCCCTAGACCCTTGCGCCCTGGCTCCCACAAAACATTGTCTGCACTCATCTTTAAAGGTCTTTTCAGTTTGCCTTGGGACAGTTATTTGTATACCGATTAGCCCTGTGTCGCCCACTGTGGTAGCAGTAGGAATCGGATGTGCTGTAAATGTAAATACCAGATTTTGAAGACTTACTGCAAACACTGTAAAATATTCCACTAACAATTTTGCAATACTTGCGAACATGTTGAAATATTTTGACTCTATTGGGTTAAGGTATATTCTTATATTTAACTTTTTTTTTCTTTAGAAAAATGTAGCCATTAGCAGATGTGAAGTCAGGCGTGCAGCGTGCATCCTTTAAACTGGACGTCGCCGGGCTGGCCCTCACTATCCACCGGCTCCGGACCAGAGGCGCCCCAACCTGCGGCTCGGAGCGGCGCCCAGCAGGCAGCTGGCAGTTTCAGCCCCGAGCCACGGCCACTGAATGGCCCGACCCAGGTCAGGGAAACCGGGGCCCCTGCATACAGCTCCCCAGTAAGAGCTGCCGTTGGGTGGGAAAGCGCAGGCCCTGGGTGGAGGCCCGACCCGCAGCGCCCCAGCTCATCGCCCCGCCTCTTTGCGGCAGAGCTCCGGCCGGCGCAAACCGGTTCAGTACTGCGACCAATGTCTAGCACCGCCCAACCGCAGCACCCCCCCGCCTCCCCAGTCCCGGGGAGGAGACACTCAACGTTGTCTAGCCGCCAGGGTCCTACGGGGCGGCTCTGAACCAGACAAACAGTAATGAGAGCCTATGACAATTGCCGAAGGTGCTGCGGCAGGCCGGCGACCAATAGGGGAGGGAAGAGGGCGGGCCCTCGTTAGCTCCCCCGCCCACGCTTCCTTGAGCGCGGGTCTACCCCGAGCCTGCGGACGCGCGAGAGGAGTGGGGGGAGGGGCCTGGCGCGGGCTGGAGACTGCGCAGTGCGGTGCCGGCCGGGGGTGACGTAATCTCCGTCCTCGGCCGCGGCGCCCCGCCCCGCGACGCCCTCCGCGAACCGGTAGAGCGCTGCGCAGGCGGCCCGCAGCAGCCGCAGCTCGGGGGCGGTGCCTGCCCCGCAGCCTCCCCTGGCGATCGCCAGCCCCATCTTTGTCCGGCCTCCGCGCTTTGTTCTGGGCGTCCGTGCCTTTGCCGGCGAGGCCCACCGGCGGGCAGCCCTCACGCCGCGCTGGCGTCGTCCTCGCCCCCGTCGCCGCCGCCCCCCGCGCGCGGCCGGGCCTTGCCGCCCATGGTATCCCGGCCAGAGCCCGAGGGCGAGGCCATGGACGCCGAGCTGGCTGTAGCGCCGCCGGGCTGCTCGCACCTGGGCAGCTTCAAGGTGGACAACTGGAAGCAGAACCTGCGGGCCATCTACCAGTGCTTCGTGTGGAGCGGCACCGCCGAGGCCCGCAAGCGTAAGGTGCGCCCGGCAGCCCACCCCGGGGCGGGCTCGGGGCCTCCGGCCGCTCTCGAGGCCGGCCTGGGGAAGGGCCGTTCTTCCCCCTTCCCTTCCCCCCTTGCCTTCCCCTGCCCTTCCTCCTCTTCCCCTTACCTTCTGCTGTCAGTTCTCTCCCTCCCCTCCCGTTCTGTTCTCTCTTCTATTTAACCCCCCTTCTTTCCCTCCCCTCCCCCTCTCATCCTTCCCCTCTCTCTCCCCTCCCCCTCTCATCCTTCCCCCTCCTCTCTCTCCCTCCGCCTCCTCTCTCCCCCTCCTCTCTCTCTCTGGCCCGGGAGGAGTGAGTGCTTCCGGGCGGGGGGCGGTGTTCTCCGGCCGGGCTGCGCCGGGAGCCTGGGACTTCGGTGGGCGGTCCCCGGCGTTCCAGCGCGAGGTCTCTGCGGGTAATCCTCCTGGTTCCGGAGGCTTCGGGGCTGGATGGGGGTGCTGAGAAACAAGTATGTCAAAAAAATGAATAAAGGGTGAGGGGCCGTCGGGATCTAGGTGTTTGCAGCGGACGCCCGCCGCTGACAGCGACCCTGGAGGGGAGCTAGGGGCGGGGGGCGGGAGCTTCGCAGCCTCCTTGGGGCTCGCGAGGAGCTGGAGGGAGGGGGCGTTGGGTGCTGGGGCCGGAGCGAGCCTGTGGGTGCGGAGCTGCGGCCCGGGTTTGCGTTTGTAGGAGGCCTTAGCCAGGAGCGAGTCCAGTCCTGCGTCCAGCAGTTAGGCTTGCTAAAGATTTGGAAATCAGAACCTAACGTGATTCTTCCGTGTGAATACACTTTGCTTTTACAGTCTCACGAGCTTTTGCAGATTACAATCCGAGATTGGGAGTTGTGAGGGCAGTTTCCACTTTGAGTGGCATTTGTCGGTGGTAAAACCAATAGGTCCGCGGAGATTGTAGGGGTATGTTAAGCAGCAACTCAAAAATTACTTTATTAGTAATGATATTGGGAAGCGTTACGTCTAGAAAAACTAAAATCAGAGGTAAAACGTTTCTGTTAGGATCGGAGTGAGAATCTTGCTAATGGAATTGTGTGCCTTTAAGAAAAGATGGTATGGTTGAAGCCCGCCTTCTACAGGTGATTGTCCTGTTGCAGTTCTGGGTCGGTAGTGTCCGGATGGGGATCTGACGGCGCCCAAGATCCGTTTCTACTTTGGACGAAGTGGGGAATGCCCCACTCTTCCTCTCCCTCCTCCTCTCTTTTTTCCCTTCCATCCCTCCCTCTCCCTTTCTTCTTACCCCCTCTGATATTTTTGAACAAAGCTGAAGGGGTCAAGTTTAAACCATCGTTAACTAGCTTTGCCTAATTTCCTAAAGGAAAGAATTTTTTTTTTTTTACACTACATATGGCTCTGATTAATCTTTTAATTTGAGATGTTAGTTGCTTAGTTTGAAAACTGTTGAACCACATCTGTAGTATTCACCAATTAGAAATTGAGCTGTAGATGGGCAGTGAAAATTGTTTCTTTGAAAATTCAGGTGGGGGGGCTGCTGCAGTGCCAGTTGGCAGTATGCCAGCAAGGAACCCTTAAGCCTGCCACTTTTTCCTCTGACTTAGGGGACTTGAAATTCCTGTATCACTTCATGTGCGGTGTAACTGCATTTCTAGCACTGTCTAGTGGTCCAGTTAAGGAAGAGTTGGTTTGAGAAATATTGAACAATTTGCATAGGATTCTCATCAGATCTATAAACTTAGGACATTTAATTAAAAATTAGTTTTTGTAGAGACAGCCTTGCTCTGTTACCCAGGCTGAAGTGCAGTGGTCTGATTAGAGATCACTGTAGCCTCAGACTCCTGGACTCCAGCCTCTCCTGAGTAGCTGGGACTACAGGCACTTGCCACAATGCCTGGCCAATGTTTTTTTTACTTTTTGTGGAGACGGCGTCTTGCTATGCTGGTCTCGAACTCCTGGCCTCATGCCATTCTCCTGTCTCCCAAAGTGCTGGGTTTACAGGCCAGAGCTACTGAGCTCAGCCATATTTTGGTTTTAATGATACGAACTTGACTGTAAAAGTACTTCAAGTTAGCTGATGATTGTGCCATTATACTCCAGCCTGAGCAACAAAACCTATCTCAAAATAACAAACTTCAATTTAAATTATAATCTTTGTAAACAAACAAAGGTACTTTTTGAGATTGACATCTCAGGTACAGTTTAACTACAGAAATGAATCCCTGAATGAATGGGAATTAGAAGTTATCTAAGGACAGGTGGGTTACAGATTTTGTATCCAAACTTTGATTCATCTTTTAATAGGCAGAAAATGACGAAAACATAATCAGGCTTAAATATCTGTCCAAAATAAGCTTAAATTGCAGTAAAACTGTTGTATGGCTGACTATAAAAATATTTTCATGATTTAGGACTGGCACAACCACAGCCTCTCTTCTGTGTTTTGGTGTGTGTTAAATATAACAAATTTCTTACCACTTCAGGATTTGTCCATAAAGTTAGGAACTGGCAGGAAGTGATTATGATTGAATGTTCTACGTTATATTTTGAATATAGACACTTTGGAGAACAGGTAATTTTTTAAAACCGTTTTTCTTGGAATCTAAAATTTTACAGCAATGTGTCCTCAAAACACATTTTATTATTATTATTATTATTATTTGAGGCAGGATCTGGCTTTGTTACCCAGGCTGGAGTGCAGTGGTGTGATCATGGCTCACTGCAGCCTCGACTTCCTGGGCTCCAGTGATCCTCCTGCTCCAGCCTCCCAAGTAGCAGGTACTATAGGAATGCACCACCACACCTGGCTAATTTTTGTATTTTGGGTAGCGATGAGTTTCACCATGTTGCCCAGGCTGGTCTTGAACTTCTGAGCTAAGCAATCCTCTCACCTTGGCCTCCAAAAGTGCTGGGATTCCAGGCATGAGTCACCCCTCCCAGCCATCTAACAATGACCCAGTCTACTGGCTCAGCCCGGTGCTGAGATGGTGGTGAGCACATTGTAGAGAGTTCTCATTATTTGTTTTTATTTTAATATTCTTAGTCTAGCTCATTTTCGTGATAATGTGCTATTTTATTTTATTGTTATTTATGTTTTAAAAATAGGCTGGGCGCTGTGGCTTATGCCTGTAATACCAGCACTCTGGGAGGCCGAGGCAGGTGGATCACGAGGTCAGGAGTTCAAGTTCAGCCTGGCCAACATGGTGAAACCGTGTCTCTACTAAAAATACAACACTCAGGTGGGCATGGTAGTGCGCACCTGTAATCCCAGCTACTCGGGAGGCTGAGGCAGGAGAATTGCTTGAAGTGGGACCTGGGAGGTGGAGGTTGCAGTGAGCCGAGATCGTGCCGCTGTACTCCAGCCTGTGCTACAGAGCAAGACTCCATCTCAAAATAAATAATAAAGACTAGGTCTCTCTATGTTGCCTGGGCTGGTCTGGAACTTTTGGCTTAAGGAGATCCACCTTGGTCTCTCACAGGGCTGGAATGATATGTGCTATTTTAAAAGTAGACTTTCAAACTTTGTTTCTTTGAGGAATTTGCTTTTTACTTTATAGTGAGCTGGATCTTTCAAATCATCACAACAAAACATTACCCCATTCATACTAGGTGCGGTCTAAATAAAAGGTCTAAAATGTAAACATTTTTCTGTTTAAGGTTTTAATTTTGAGATCATTGTAGATTGACATACTGGTGTAAGAAATAATAATCTTGTGTATCTTTCCCCAGTCCCCCAAGGGTAACTTCTTGCAGAAATAAAGTACAGTTATCACCAGGATATTGACATTGGTACAGTCTATCTTTGATGCAATCCACCATCTCATTAAGATTTCCCTGCTTTTACTTCTGCTCATTTGTGTGTGTGTTTAGTTCATTAACTACATGGCATACTTACATTCAGAACTCACTGGTTTTTTCCTAATGTCCTTATTCTGTCTCAGAATCCCATATTACTTTGAGTCTTTGTGTCCCCTCGGGCTCCTCTAGACAGTGACAGTTTCTCAGGCTGTCCTTTTTGGTGACCTTGAGAGTTTTGAGGAATACTGGTCATGTGATTTGTAAAATGTCCCTGTTTTGGTTTTCTGGTGTTTTTCTCATGATTCAGCTCTGGTTATGGGTTTTGGGGAGGAAGACCACGGAGGTGAAGTGCTCTTCATCCCCTTATATTAAGGGCGATGCTGTCAAGATGTCTTGGGTTGCCGGGCTTGACTGCATGGCTGAGGTCATATTTGCCAGGTTTCTTCGTTGTAGAGTGACTCTTTCCCTCCTTTATGTACTGTTCGTTTTGGAAGGGAGTCAACTGGACAGGTACTCTGCTGGGATGGGAAGTTCTGTTGCTCCTCCTGGAGGGTGGAGTAGCTGCATCCATTATTCAGAGTGTTTCTGTATGGAAGATTTGCCGATCCTTACTCATGTGTGTTTTTTCAGTTACTCATATCAGCATGCACTTGCAGATACTGAGCGTATGCTTTGGGTTACCATCCAGTGCTGTGTGGTTTGTTTTGTTGCTTCTGTCATCTGGCTGTGTCTACTGGGAGCTCTCAAAAAAAAAAAAAAAATACTTACACTGTCCCTTCGCTTATGTCAGTGTTTGAACCCTTGAAAAAGTCAGTGAAGAGAATGCACAAGAATTAAACTTAACTTCCTGAGATGCTCAGGTTCTAGACCAGTAGGAAGTCATGAGTAATGTGTGAAAAGTGCACTAGCTCCTAAGGTGCTGTGTCACATTTGCATGCTTTTTAAAAGTGGGACACAAAATTCAATGTACTGATGAGCCATCCATAGGGTAAGCCCTCGTGGGGTTGACTACAAGGGCTGTGCCCCTCTTGCTCCTCCCCATCCTTCTTGGGGTGGGAGACAGTGTCAGGAGATAAGAGAATAGGATATTCAGAGAAATATTCTTAATATTGGGACTGAATTAATGGATTTGGCAGTGTTTCTCCGCTGCGTAAGATCAACAACAATTTGTTTAAATTACTGATCTCTCTCCTAATTCCTGTCACATACAAATCCTAGCTATGTTTCAGGATTTACTGGCAGTCTTATGGAATCTACTTGAATTAATTTATAGGAGAAAGGGACTTAATTCAGAAATCATTGCAAGGGCTATGGGAGTAGTAGATTCTAGGTTGAGTTTCTAGGAAAAAGCACCAGCCTGGGGAATCCTGCCTCTTCAGGAGCCACCACACCAGGAACTAGTGTGCTGGGCTGCTTAAACAGGCCACCCCTTTGGAGTCCATGCCAGCATGTGGGTGCCCCCACTGGGCCCCCTTGGCTTACTTACCAACCCCATGGGCTGCAGATGTGTCCCAAGACATGTTTGGAACCTGAGCCACAAGGGTGCCTGGGGAATGCATTTTCAACTTTTTTTTTTTTTTTTGAGACAGGTCTGGTTCTGTTGCTCAGGCTAGAGGGCAGTGATGCGATCTTGGCTCTCTGCAGCCTTGACCCCCCGGCTCAGATGATCCCGAATAACTGGGACTACAGGTGTGCCTCACTGTGCCCAGCTAAGTTTGCAGTTTTTGTAGAGATGAGATTTCGTTATTTTGCCCAGGCCGGTCTTGAACTCCTGGCCTCAAGCAGTCCTCCCACCTCAGCCTCCCAAAGTGGTGCTGGATTCCTGGCGTGAGCCACCATGCCTGGCTGTGTTTTCTACTTCAGTGCCGTGAAGGGAGTTAGAATAAAAATGAATGTGAGCCCCATGTGAGTGCCCAGGGCTGCTGTAACAAACTACCACACACAGAATGACTTAGAGCAACAGAAATTTCATCTCAAATTCTGTGACTGGAAGTCCAAAATAAAGTGTTTGCCAGGTAGTTCCCCCAGGGGCTCCTCCTGGCCTCCTCCAGACACTGGAAGACTTGTGCTGCCTCCCTCTTGTGTCTGCCTCTATTAAGTTTCAGTCTGATGCAGTATTAATGGACTCACCATTGCACAGTGCAAGTTGGGGAGAAATAAAATAACAGTCATGGCATTGTTGAACAACAGGATACATTCTGAGAAATGTATTGTTTGGCGATTTCATCCTTGTGCGAACACCATAGAGTGACGTAACACAAAACTCGACGGTACAGCCTACTGCACACCCAGGCTGTGTGATGGAGCCTGCTGCTCCTCAGCTGCAGGCCTGTACAGCATGTACTGTACTGAACACTAGGCAATTGAAACACAACGGTGAGCATTTGTGTGTCTGTAGCCAAACAAAAGATAGAGTAAAAATATGCTATTATAATCTTCCGGGATCGCCATTGTACATGCAGCCTGTCATTCGCTGAAACATCACTGTGTGGTGCACGACTAGACAAGACGTAAGATAAAGGCTTCATCAGTGCATCAGGGACAGCTGTTTTCTGTATTTAGGGCCAGTTGCCTGCTGGTTGGCCGCTTGAATCATAGCTGTGTTGGTTCCATGAGGCCTGTAAAATGCGTCTTCCTTGGTGATCGGCTAACCTGTGCAGGGGAGCATCCGAGGTTATGTAGTAGAGAGAATGTAAAGGAGTGTGTACACAGCAGGGGCTTGCTGTGTTTAGCTCAGTTTGGTTCAGTTCTGAGATTCATCCACGCTGCTGAGTATGTCATAGGTTCCTTTCTGTTGCTGTGTAGTGCTCTACTGAATTAACTGTACTATAATTTATTTTTTTTACTAGTAATGAACTAGTTTTTTGTTTATTTTCAGTGTTGAGGTATTGCAAATAATAATGCTACAAAAGTCCTTGTATGTGTCTTGTTGCATATAAACCTATGAGTTGAATGGTTGGGCTGCAGGGTATGTATGTTCAATTTAATGTCTCCTATCGGTTTATTTTGAAAATAAACCTACAACAAATAGCAAGAATGCCAACATTAATATCATACATTTATATGAACTCAATTTTAGCTTCTTGCTAGCTGTTCTTATGTCTGTACCTTTTTCTGAATCATCTGAGGGTTGCTTGTGGGCATCATGACAGTTTACCTCCTGGGACAGTCATCACAGTCAAAGCTTAATTTTTCAAATTGTATTATCTCACATATATTGTCCAAATTTAAATACCTGAATTGTCCCAATAATATCCTTTATGCTTTTATATATTTGCATACAGGATTCAATTCAGGATCATGGATTGCATTTGTTTTCATGTGTCTTTAGATTTGGTTCATCTAGAAATTCCTAGCCTATTTTTCTTTCGTTACGTGAATATTTTTGACGAGCTCAGGTCAGTCATTTTGCAGAAGTCCTTCAGTTTGGACATGCCTCCTCCTTCTCTGGAACAGGTTCCAGATCGACCGTGTTGGTCAGAGCACTCTACAGGTGTTGCCGCGCCATCCTCTGCACCTGCCGGCTCCGTGGCAGGGGCGAGTTTGCTTAGGGTGGTGTTGGCCAGAGTTCTCTATTGTAGAGGTAATCTTTCCCTGTTTAATTGACTGAAGTTGTCTCTGGGGTGATACTCTGAAACTGTAGGTATTCAGTGCCTCAGTACACAAGTACACATGCGTGCGTGCATACATACATACACAAGCAGCCTGAGTTCTGCCTCTGTGGGTTCAGTCAACCACAAAGCAAAGATACTTGGGGGAGAAAAGGGATGGTTGTATCAGTACTGAACATGTACAGACTTTTTCGCATCTCATTTTTCCTGAAACAATACGCTATAACCACTGTTTGCATAGCACCTACTTTGTATTAGGTATTATAAGTAATCTAGAGATGATTGAAAGTTTATGGTAGGATGTGCATAGGTTATTTGCAAGTGCATTTTATATCGGGGAGTTGAGTATCCATGGATTGGTACCTGAGAGGGTCCTGGAATCAATTCCTAGATACCGAGGGACAAATCTATGTGTAACTAAATGTGTTTTTTTATTGAAGTGAAATTCACATAATATAGCTAACCATTTTAGAGGAATCTTTCAGCAACACTTAGTGGCTCACACTGCTGTGCAGTGACTGCCCCACCTATATCAAACTTGAAAACGTTTTCATCTCCTTGTTCTCCCTGCCCGCAGCCCCTGGCAACTTCCCATCTGAGTTGTGTTGGTGGATTTACCTATCCTGAGTATTTCATATAAGTAGACTCACAGGATACGTGATCTTTTGTTTCTGGCTTCCATCACTCAGCATGATGTTTTTAAGGCTAGTCAGCATTGTAGCATGTGTTAGTACTTTGTTCCTTTCTGTGGTGGAGTAATTAATATTCCACTGTGTATATGCTACAGTTTGTTCACTCACTCACCTGTTGATGAATATCTGGGCCATTTTTATTTAGACAGTTGGGAATGACAGTTTTTTTTTTTTTTTTTTTTTTGAGGTGGAGTCTTGCTCTGTCATCCTGGTTGGAGTGCAGTGGCACGATCTCGGCTTACTGAAGCCTCCACCTCCTGGGTTCAAGCTATTCTCCTGCCTCAGCCTCCCAAGTAGCTGGGATTACAGGCGCATGCCACCATGCCTGGCTAATTTTTTGTATTTTTAGTAGAGACAGGGTTTCACCATGGCTGGTCTTGATATCCTGACCTCTTGATCCTCCCACCTTGGCCTCCCGAAGTGCTGGAATTACAGGGGTGAGCCACCGTGCCTGGCTGACACAGTATTTTTTACCCAGTGGTTCTAGCATCCACTGGTGATTCTTGCCTGAATCAGTTATTACTATGATAAGTATAAAATGAAGATCTTGAATTTTTATCTTTCTGTGACATTTATTAGAAGGAATTCTCCTGTGAAGACGACTTTGTGTTTGTATAGTATTAATTTCTTTTTTAAAAAATCTGATGGGTATATAGTATGTATATTTATCAATCTGGACTTAGGGAATCTTTTTAAAGTCAGTATAAATAATTTATTCCTATTATTCATTTCTGTGCTCAAATTGTGCCAGTATTGCCAGTGGTGCCTGTCCCTGTTCACACATCCTGTGAGTGTTGTGTGAGTCAGTGGCGTCCTGGGTGGTTGGGTGTGTAAGGGTTGTTTACCGCCGTGTGCCTCATTGCTGTGATCTAACATTTCAGGTTTTTGGGGTCTGTTTTTTGGTAATGCCCTGCTTCTTTTTCTTTCTCCTATACATTGCTTTGATTCATGTCTCCCTCCCTTTTTCTTATTGCTTTTAAATTTGCTGTGGTTTGGAACCTGGATTCGCAGACCTGAAATGATGTCGGGTTAAGGGTGACTAGGTGTGAGTTACTGGCCTGCTGTGGGGACGGGAGCTGGGCTTGGGGTGCCCCTCAGGATCAGGAGGAGAATGTAAGGGGAATATCCTCGTAGCTTACAGGGTTTTGGCAGTTGAGGTTGTGGGCTGAGTTTTCCTATGGGGAGCTAGTTTTCAACTGAATGAAGTCCAGTTTGGGGGAATTGAAAGAATGAAACTGATCCTCTAGAGTGAAACTCTCTGTCCTTCTCCAGAAACTGTTCTGGGGGGATCCTTTGCTTGACTGTTTCCTCCGAGCACCCCTGTCCTGTCACACACCGCCTACATCTCCGCTTCTCTGAATTTCAGGCCAAGTCCTGCATCTGCCACGTTTGTGGTGTCCACCTCAACAGGCTGCATTCCTGCCTCTACTGCGTCTTCTTCGGCTGCTTCACCAAGAAGCATATTCATGAGCACGCGAAGTCGAAGCGGCACAACCTGGGTGAGGCAAGCTTCTGGGATAGGCATAGTTGTGGCCCCCAAATTGCTACTCTTTGACTTGCAGTTCCACTCTTACAAAAGTCTCCTTTGTCATTTATCTCAAGTAATGGGTGCCCCTCGCTGGTGACACTTGTTATGGGAAGTGAAAGGAACAAGCCGAGCTCGGCTGATTGCACCCCCAGTTTGCTCAGCATTGATGGTCCTGAGTGAATGGCCTGCTGTCTACGTCCGGCTGACTTCCTGTGAAAAGTTACACTATCCCTGCTAATGAAACATTAGACCCTCATCTTTCCCTGAAGCACATAGTTAGGAATCATCTTAGGCAAACGTTTGTAAAGAAAGAGCTCCATGCAGTTCAAGACCAGCCTGACCAACATGGTGAAACCCCGTCTCTACTAAAAAATACAAAAATTAGCCGAGTGTGGTGCCACATGCCTGTAATCCCAGCTACTCGGGAGGCTGAGGCAGGAGAATGGCTTGAACCCAGGAGGCGGAGGTTGCAGTGAGCCACAGACTGTGCAACAAGAGGTCCCTGAAGTCATCACGGGGTTGGGTGTGCACAGGTGATTTTATGGCCTTCAGCAGTGGGTTTCATTGTTTCAAGTCACACAGTTCCTGAAAAGGCTTCCTTAGCATTGTGTGTGGCCTCAAAATAAACTTACCTTTCACAGCCTTACAAAATCAAACTCATTCTACATTCTAGAAGTTACATAAACTCTTGGCTTTTTTTTTTTTTTTTTTTTTTTGAGATGGAGTCTCTGTCACCCAGGGTGGAGTGTGGTGGCGTGATCTTCGCTCACTTTAATCTCTCCCTCCTGGGTTCAAGCAGCTGTCCTGTCTCAGCCCTCATAACTGGGATTACAGGTGCCTGCTACCATGCCTGACTAATTTTTATATTTGTAGTAGAGACGGGGCTTCACTATGTTGGCCAGGCTGGTCTTAAACTCCTGACCTCAGGTGATCCTCCTGCCTCGGCCTCCCAAAGTGCAGGGATTACAGGTGTGAGCCACCACACCCGGCCTTAGCCTTGTTTTCTGACTGTGTGCCTCAAATATTTCTTCTACACAGTAATGTTTCCCTTGGAATGCTTATGAGGTTGGCAGGATGGCCTTCAGAATAGCATTTTCAAGGAGTCCACGACAGAGACCTATTTTAGGGAATAATTCATGTGAGCCTAGTGATTCCAGGTAAAGATATTTTTAGGCCTTTCTCCCCTGAAATTCTGTAATCGGATGCTCTCTTAAAAACATTAGTCTAAAAAGACCTATTGGAAACAATGTGAGTCTATCAGGTTACTGCAGTCACCCATGTCCCTTAAAGCTCTCTACAAGGAGTGCTTGTTGTAAAGGATAAGACCCATGGCTTTAACTGAGGCTGACACAGAAAATGTGTCTGATTTTTTTTTTTTTTTTTTTTTGGAGACAGGGTCTTGCTTTGTCTGGAGTCCAGGCTGGAGTACAGTAGTGCAGCCATGGCTCCCATGGCACACACCACCACAGCTGGAATCCCAGCACTTTGGGAGGCCGAATAACTTCCTGTGTTTAAAAATTTTTTGTAGAGGCAGGATCTCAATATATTGCCTAGGCTAGCTAGTCTTGAACTCCTGGGCTCAAGTGATCCTCCGGATGTGGCCTCCCAAAGTGCTGGGATTATACAGGCATGAGCCACCATGCCTGGCCATGGTGTGTCTGATTTTTTTCCTAGTAATTTTATTTTTATTTTTGAGATGGAGTCTCACTCTGTTGCTCGGGCTGAAGTGCAGTGGTGCAATCTTGGCTCACTGCAACCTCCACCTCCCGGGTTCAAGTGATTCTCCTGCCTCAGCCTCCCGAGTAGCTGGGACTACAGGTGTGCACCAACTGATGCCCGGCTTATTTTTGTATTTTTAGTAGAGACAAGGTTTCACCATGCTGGCCAAGATGGTCTCCATCTCCTGACCTCGTGATCCGTCCACTTTGCCCTCCCAAAGTGCTGGGATTACAGGGATGAGCCACTGTGCCCGGCTAATTTTTTTTTTTTTTTAGGAAGTGAGATGACGGTGGAGTGGTGTGGCTTGCACCTGTAATCCCAGCACTTTGGGAGGCTGAGGCAGGCAGATTACCTGAGCTCAGGAGTTCAAGACCTGTCTGGGCAACATGGTGAAATCCTGTCTCTATAAAAAATTTAAAAATTAGCAGGGCATGGTGGTGTGTGTCTGTGGTCCCGGCTACTCACTCAGGAGGCTGAGGTAAGAAGATTCCTTGAGCCTAAGAAGTCCAGGCTATGGTAAGCTATGGTCAAGCCACTGCACTCCCAGCTGGGTAATAGAGCAAATCACTGTCTCAAAGAAATAAGATAAAAAAGAAGGGAGACGATTTAAAGCAAAACATACCTCTACCTTATAATATGATGTGTTTATGATCCCACTGTTTCCCTATGGACACTTGGAAGCTGTCACCTCAATATCATGCTGTTTTGCCACAGCTGCAGTTATAGTAAAGGAAACATTTCTTTAATTTCTAGGTGACATGGTGGTAGTTGATATTAAAGGGAGCTTTAAGTAATAGAGATGAAAATGAGTAAGTCGGTCATTGCCAGGGGACGTATCTCATTTGCAACTAAGAGCAACTGGTTGTGAAAAGGCTGCTTGAAAGTAGGGCCTCAGGTTGTAACAGTGAGTTCCCTGGCCTTTCTGGAAGGAGAGCTGAGGGCACACAGGGCCCTGATTGGCCGCAGGTGACCAGGCTGCCTAGTCCACGGCGAGGAATTGGCAGAGAGTGACGACTTCTGACATGGAGGAAGTAACGGGAGAGGACACTGATCGGGACAGAGTGGGTATGATAGAATTCTACAGTAGCTCCATCATGTAGATACTTGCTTTGAATAGGATAAAGAATGTTTCTGCTCTGATTCTCAGACCAATGTATGCTGCTATTACACCTGGGCTGGGATTCAGTGTGGTGAAAAGGGTTATAGAACACTAGAAATATATTTGTACTTAAGAAAGTTGTGTCTGGGCATGGCAGCTCACACCTGTAATCTTATCACTTTGGGGGAGCCCCAGGTGAAATTCACATAACATACAATTTTTTTTTTTTTTTTTTTTTTGAGACAGAATTTCACTCCATCACCCAGGCTGGAGTGCAGTGGTGCAATCTTGGCTCACTGCAACCTCCTCCTCATGGGTTTAAGCGAGTCTCCTGCCTCAGGCTCCTGCTGCTGGGTTAGGGGAACAACCCCAGCAGTACTTAAGCTCTCCCAGGGCGCACTTGCAAATGTGGGGCTGAAGAGTACCAAATGCTGCCAGTAATCCCTGAGTAGCTGGGATTATAGGCATGTGCCACCAGCCCAGCTAATTTTCGTATTTTTAGTAGAGGTGGGGTTTCACTGTATTGGCCAGGCTGGTCTCGAACTCCTGACCTTAAGCGATCTGCCCACCTCGGCCTCTCAAAGTGCTGGGCTTATAGGTGTGAGCCACTGCTTCCGGCCACATAACATCCAATTAACTTGTTTTTTTTTTTTTTTGAGAAGGAGTTTCTCCCTTGTTGCCCGGGCTGGAGTGCAATGGTACGATCTTGGCTCACTGCAACCTCCACCTCCCAGGTTCAAGCAATTCTCCTGCCTCAGCCTTGCAAGTAGCTGGGATTACAGGCGTGTGCCCCCATGCCTGGCTAATTTTTTGTCCTTTATTAGAGACGGGGTTTCATTATTTTGGTCAGGCTCATCTCGAACTCTTGACCTCAAGTGATCTGCCCACCTCGGTCTCCCAGAGTGCTGAGATTAAAGGCATGAGCCACAGCTGCCAGGCTATTAGTCCCATTTTATAGAAGATGCAGTTGAGAAACTGTGGGAGATCCATCTTCAGGTAGTTATGGGTCAAGATGTCAATCAGGGTCATCTGACGAGAAACTATTTTACCCTGTCCTTAAGGTAAGAGTAGCGAATGCTGCCAACCACAGAAGTCATAGCAAGTTGCTGCTGCGTGCTTTATGGTGATGGTGTGAGGAATCCTAGATGGAGGGAAGCACAGTCACTCTGTGTCAGGTGGCCAGGAGGGAAAATACCCAATGCAGATGTACCAGTTTTAAATACCACGCATTCAGAGAAGGTGGCAGAGGTCCTGATCCTGGAGTATTGGCTACTTTGAAAAGTATGTATGGGTTGCCTCTGTTTTTTAGACACCTCAGCCCTGGGCATGAGCTCCCAAGCACAGTGCATGCCCCTCAGCTGCTCAGGATAGGAGACCCTGCTGGACTGGGCACTGCGGCTTAGGCATAGGAAGGTGCCGTGAACAGTCAGTGTCTCCAGAACCTCACTGTGTTTAACTCTGCCCTGCAGCATTTCCTTCTTATTTTTAATTCAACTCGTTTCTCCTCCCTCCTTTCTCTCTTCAGCCATTGACCTGATGTATGGAGGCATCTACTGCTTTCTGTGTCAGGACTACATCTATGACAAAGACATGGAAATAATCGCCAAGGAGGAGCAGCGGAAGGCTTGGAAAATGCAAGGTTTGGTTCTGCCTCCGTTTACTTCCCTGACCCTACAATTCCTGCATGTCCATCAAGGGCAGACCCCATAGGAGAAACAGAAGTACCTAATAGGAAGGTGGCGGCTGGTAGGAAGAGGCCCCCCAACTTCCCCTAAGGCCCGCAGTGGAGTCAGCTGAAGCTTTGCACTGTAGGGGAGGGGCTAGCGTCGAGGCATGCATAGCTGCTCCTGTGCCTGGGACCACTTCCAAGATGTTACCTTGCAGGCCCCCATGGGCCTGCGGCTGGATTAGGGGAACAACCCCAGAAGTTCTTAAGCTCTTCCAGGGTGCACCTGCAAATGTGGGACTGAACCAGTGTGGTGAGGTCACACCTCTGGGGAACAGGCAACTCCATATCTGGAAATCCCACAGTGGTTTGCCTTCAGCTCTACTGGCTTCTAGCAAGTGATCTCTTGCAATGTTACATGTAAACGTACCTGCTTCCTCCCAGGAGGGCAGACTGTTTTCTGATTGAGTTGCGGTAGAATCTCTTTGAAAACTCTGGACTGTTTGGGTGATGTTAAATCCATGTCAGCAGAGTGAACCCACCAGATGGAAGCGAGGAGAGTGTCTTGCCAGCCCCGCCCCGCACAGTCGGATCCTTGCCCTGGGAGCCGCTCTCGTGGCTCTCACACCAGTGTGGGTTCCGCACCTGCTGTTGCCTTTGCATGCCGAACACTGGTTATCGGCGGCATTGAGTGACAGGTGCAGGCATCATGCAGTCATGTTCTTTATTATTTATTTCTTTTGGCTTCCCTGAGTTTTTTTCTTTTTGTTTTTGGTTTCCACTTCTGACAGATGCTCATAGTGGTTGACAGTGACAGGTGTGGTTTGCCCTAGTTGACAGCAAGCATCTGATCTCTCTGGTAGCAAAGCCATTGCTGTTTGCAAAGGAAACGTATGAACCTGGCGCCTCTTTTACATTCTCTTGCCTTGATTACTCTCCAGTGGAAACAACGCAGTGTTTTGAGAAGGGAAGAGCAATAGGTGCTCTTTCAGTGAGCAGAATTATTTGTGTTGAGCGAGTCTTTTCCGGAGAGCAGTCTCTGACTTGTGTTCTCTATTTTTTTCCTTCAGAAATTTAATGACATTGTGACTTAAGTGTGGGAGTATTGTTTTGTGCAGAGCATTTAAAGCACAGGCCTAAGAGATATACGTCCACGCTTAAAATGGAATTCTTCTACAATCATTTCATAATTCCATCTATCCAACACACTGTGTCTTTAAAAGTATTTTGAAGTATTCAAAAATGTTGGTTGTCAAGTACTTCTGAGTGCAAAGCATGTGTGCTGAGTGAAATACGATGCTAATTAGCATTTACATCACTCTTTGTGAATATTTTGTGGCACACACGTTTTTAACTGTTGGATCTATTTTAGTTTGGTAACTATGCTGTGTTTATGCTATTTCAGTTTGCTGAAAAGTGCATGTTCTCTCCTTCGATTTCACTTGTTTGCAGGAGAGTCCTTCATGTAAGTTCCCATGGTGTTGATGCTGCCATCTCTGGGCTGAAGGATGGAACACATTTGAAAAACAGCCATGCCGGGCGCAGTGGCTCACGCCTGTAATCCCAGCGCTTTGGGAGGCTGAGGCGGGCGGATCACCTGAGGTCAGGAGTTTGAGACCAGCCTGACCAACATGGAGAAACCCCGTCCCTACTAAAAATACAAAATTAGCTGGGCATTGTGGCGCATGCCTGTAATCTCAGCTACTCGCGAGGCTGAGGCAGGAGAATCGCTTGAATCCGGGAGGTGGATGTTGTGGTGAGCTGAGATCGTGCCATTGCACTCTAGCCTGGGCAACAAGAGCGAAACTCTTGTCTCAAAAAAAGAAATGTTTTGGTATTGGCGTTGGGGTAGTTTAGACTGGAGGTGCTGCTTTTCTTTTTGCAGGAAACATAGCTCACATGCTCACACCCTCCGTGAGAAGCTCCTTTTGGTGTTGTGTGTAGCCCGTCAGCACAGGAGGGTTTGAGAAGGCCCTGGTGCTGTGGCTGACACTCACTGAAATGCACCCTGACAGACAGCATAGCACTACAGCCTTTATGTGTAAACACACTTGATGTGAAAATTTCACTAATAGCACCTGGAACTGTCCTTCATCTGCTCAGGCGCTGGAGAGAAGTTTTCCACCTGGGAACCAACCAAACGGGAGCTTGAACTGCTGAAGCACAATCCGAAAAGGAGAAAGATCACCTCGAACTGCACCATAGGTGGGTGGAGGGCACTGTCTGCAGTCGTGTTGTCACTCAGCTTGGCTTCTTACCAGGGTTTAAAAGTAAATACAGAATTACGGGTTTCGTAGGTTCACGTGATTCTGTTGAAACGCTGCGTAACTGTCACTCATCGATGTGCTCAGTAACCAGCTCTTGAGCACCTGTTCTCTGCACGGACCTGCGGTGGGCTTGGGGCACAGAGCGATGCGTGGCATTGGCCCCTGCCATCACCACATTCTGCGTCTGTGTGCGTAAAGGGACTCAAGTTGATTCTGGCCAGAGTGAGGCTGGGATGGTAATCTTCAGGGAGAGAAATGATGTGTGTGAGTGTAAGTGTTTGCTGAATTTTCTACAAATTGAGGGAAAACCTTTTGTAACTTTTTTTTTTTGAGACAGGTTCTTGCTCTGTTGCCCAGGCTGGAGTGCAGTTTTGCCATCTCACCTCACTGCAGCCTCTGTCTCCTGGGCCCAAGCGATCCTTCCACCTTCGCCTCCCAAGTAGCTGGGATTGCAGGTGCACACCACTGTGCTTGGTTGATTTCTGTGTTTTGTATAGGGACGTGGTTTCACAGTGTTGCCCAGGCTGGTCTCAAACTCTTGGGCTCCAGTGATCTCATACCTTGGCTTCCCAAAGTGCTAGGATTACAGGTGTGAGCCCCTGCACCTGGCCCTAGAACATTTTTTAAAAGCTGTTTTGTTTGTTTGACTCCATTCTGACCTGGCCTGTTGTAGAAACTGAATCTGTATAATTCTGTGAAAGCACACAATGGCCAAAGTGGGAGGGGGTGATCATGGGGGACGTTCTTCAATACCGCTCATGTAAAAGTGGCATCAAAACGAGGAAAATGCGACATCTTGTCGTTTTCTGGCTTCCTGAATGGATGAATAAAAGAAAATGAGTATGTGGAGGGAGAGGAAGCCACTGGGACCCAGCAGCACCTGTGGTTCAGCACACAGGTAACTCTTGCTCTCTGACAACTTCTGTCCAGGTCTGCGCGGGCTCATCAACCTGGGGAACACGTGCTTCATGAACTGCATTGTGCAGGCTCTGACCCACACGCCACTTCTGCGGGACTTCTTCCTGTCTGACAGGCACCGCTGTGAGATGCAGAGCCCCAGCTCCTGTCTGGTCTGTGAGATGTCCTCACTGTTTCAGGAGGTGAGCACCACTGACTTCTGTAGGGGAGTATTTCCATAAAAACATGAAAAATGAAATCAGGTGGCCTGTGATCAAGGAAGATACATAAGAACCTTTTGTGGTAAGTTAATGTTTAATATACATGTCAGTTATGGAAAACACGGTTTTCCAAAAAGGGAAGACCTGGCATGAGTTTTGGGGACATGCTGACTCAGAACAGAGGAGCTCTTTGGGAGACGCGTGGCAGAGTTCCCTGGCGAGTGACGGGGGTGATTCTCCCCCTTCCTCTTCCTCCATGGTCTGCCTTCCTGGCTCAGAAAGGCATGCATGTGCCACCTTCCTGCGTCCTCTTGGAATGCGGGTCTTTGCCGCTCCCAGGCCTCTCTACATGCCCCGTCAGAGCCTCTGTCCTCATGAACTATGTGCTGCATGTTGGTGGTTCCTGTCCATGTCTGTCCTCAGTCCTAACAGCAGAGCATGGCAGTGCTCAGGGCAAGGCACCTAAGGGCTGCCACCTCAGCCCCCACCAGCTCTATGACGTGCTTCTCAGAGCTGAAGCAGCTCAGTTACCTCAACTAAAAACCAAGATGGTGCCTGTCCTTCAGGTGCCTTGCACAGGTGCCAGCCAACAGCCCTGGCCTGTTTCTGTTAGTAACCTCAGCAAGAGACGCAGCCATGCCTGCTTGCTCATGTCTGGTCATTGGTCACTTTTTCGGGACAGCTGCAGAGTTGAGCAGTTGGACAGAGGCTGTCCTACCTGCAAAGCTGAAACTATCTATAGCCTGGGCTGGCCTTCTTTCCTTTCCTTTCCTTTTTCCTTTCCCCTTTCCTTCACCTTTCCCCCTTTTTTTTTCTTTCTTTTCTTTTTTTTTGATACGGAGTCTCGCTCTGTTGCCCAGGCTGGAGTGCAGTGGCGCAGTCTCAGCTTACTGCAACCTCCACTTTCTGGGTTCAAGTGATTTTTCTGCCTCAGCTTCCCTGAGTAGCTAGGATTACGGGTACATACCACCACACCCATCTAACTTTTGTATTTTTAGTAGAGATGGGGTTTCACCATATTGGCCAGGCTGGTCTTGAACTCCTGACCTTGTGATCCACCCTCTTCGGCCTTCCAATGTGCTGGGGTTACAGGTGTGAGCCACCGCACCCAGCCTCTGCCTGGGCCTTATCAGCCTGTAGTCGAGTCTAACCCATTTCCTCTAAGTAACTGCAATGTACCATAACTAATGGGGCCACAGCCCAAATAGGAGAAAGGAGGATGCAGCTAGGAAATTGGTGGGTGGTTGTGTGACTGGCTTTAGTGATAATCCAACAGAAGTGTTAATGTGTTTTAGACTCAGGTTTGTTAAGGTATAAATTACAGTCATAACCATCTTTTAGTACCTAGATACAAGTTTTGATGAATGCGTAGTTGTATAACTGCTGCTACTCAAGGTGAAGAACTGTCACCTCCCCAAACTCCCTCGTGCCCCTCTGAAGTCAACCCCTAGTCCCTGACAGTTGCCAATCTGTCTTCGGTCCCTTGAGTGTCCTTTAGCAGCGCATCATCCGGATGGATGCATGCAGGAAGTAGCCTTTCTGAATCTGGCTGCCCCTGCTTAACTATACGTGGTGGATTCACCCATGTCTTCATTTGCAGCCATGATGTGTGCTTTTGGTGGCTGAGTCGGGTTCTAGTATGTAGTTGGCTGTGGTTTAATTGTCTCTTTCCCAGTTCAGACACATTTGGGTGGTGTGCGATTTTCGGGCCTTTCTGATGAGGAATAAAACTGCCCTGAATTCTGTATATGCACAGGCAAGACCCCTCTGTGGGTTCTGACCTGATTAAGAAGCCATGGAATGGACGGTGTGCTGCTGGGTCTGGCATCCTGAGTTGAGTTGGTGGAGAGGGTTGACTGGCAAGCCCTGAGCTGCCATTAGCCTCAGAGCCAGCGAGTCCTGTGGCTGACCCTGGTGAATTCTGCATCATCCCATGATGTACTTTCCTTTGCAGAGGTGCTGGTGTCCATGGGCCTGCGTGGTTTGGCTGGTGCTTTGAGGAAACTAGTATTGTGCAAATTGAGTCACCTTTTTTTGCATGTGATCTCACAGTAGCAAGTCATAATTCATCTTTTAGGCGTATATGTGGAAAACTAAATGGTGGAAAGGTAAAAATTTGTATGAGGACTCAAAAAGTCCAATGAGCCCAGATAAAAAATAGACTTTGCAAAACGTAGAAAAGTAAAATTCAGCCATTTGTGTCAGATGAGCCACAGCCAATGGTAGGCAGCTGATAAAGGCTTTGATTGTGTCCTCTGTGTTCAGAGCCTACGTTTATTCCTGACAAGGTTTCCCTCCCCCCTCTCCCCTCCGGCAGTTTTACTCTGGACATCGGTCTCCTCACATCCCGTATAAGTTACTGCACCTGGTGTGGACCCACGCGCGGCACCTGGCAGGCTACGAGCAGCAGGATGCCCACGAGTTCCTCATCGCGGCCCTGGACGTGCTCCACCGACACTGCAAAGGTGGGCCCTGGGCCTTTGTGGGGGTCAGGGCAGGATGCTTTCCTTGAAGGGGAAGGAAACAAAGTACCAGTGTGCACTCAGGCAAAAGGGGGCATGGGAGACACATTGCATTGTTTTGTAGCCTTTGTCATCATGTTTCCAATAAGAAACACCATAACTAATGAGCTCAGAGAGGCTCCTCCTAGTTTATTTTTAAGAGGCCGGGAAGTAGTTCCGGCAGCACGGCAGGTTCTCAGTGGTCCGTCACAGTCAACAGCCAGCTCTCGAAGCCCTCTTGGGCTTGTGATTTGAGGCCCCTGCCTGCCCTGGCGGTTCTGGGGTCCTGTGGGTTATCAGGCCTAAGGCTTCTGAACATTCCCCAAACACAACCACCCAACTGTCTCCTTCCCCTTGGGGATTCTCCAAAATGATTGATGGTTGCTCTGAAATGGCCAGAGAGCTGGGACAGAGGACGAGCAGAGCTTCTCTTCATGTCTCACGGGACCTGGGCATCTCCCACAGCCCGGCCCCAGGATGGGGCCCTCCCGAGGTTCTCAGAGGGGTGTGGTGTTGATAGTTGGTGGGGACAGTCTTAGGGCTGGAGTTGGGAGGCTAGGACTGAGTGGCTTGAGCCAAGGTCAGCTCCTCCCCTGTAGCTGAAATCTGTCCACACAGGTGGAGAGAATGAGGGGTGATTCTTAAATGAGTGTGGGCTGGTCACCTGCAGCTTCCTAAAGCCCGCGCTGGCATTTCTGATTCAGTAGGTCTGCAGGGAGGGCAGGGGCTTCTTCACTTCTAATCGGTTCCCAGCTGATGGCACTGGTTCAGATGCCACGCTCTGAGAACCCATGAGCTCAGGTAACAGGGCACCTGGCTGCTTCTGGGTTACCTGTGGCCTCTGGGCTGGCTAGTTGTAGGTGATACCCCACTGGCTAATTTTAACTTGGAGACTTTTAGAGAACAGAGTCCTGTTTTGGTGGTTCACTGGTTAAGAGCCTGGTGGGCTGGCTTCCCCAGCGCTTCTCATCAGTCTCAGGGCTGTGCAGCCATGCACTTACACACTATGGATTCTGAGATCGCAGCCCAGAAACACCCCACAGTTAAGCTAAAATGACTGGTTTTGGTTAAATGTGACTTTGGGTTTTATTTTTTTGGTACTTGATTTTTTTCCTACTGAAGAACTTAATGATCCTTCTAATTCTTACCCTAGAAATAAAAGTTACTTAGCTTAGGTAGAGTTTCGTTTCCTAGTATGATTTATTTTATTTATGTTATGATATCTTTGGGATGGAGTTTTGCTCTTGTTGCCCAGGCTGGAGCACTGTGGCGCAGTCTTGGCTCACTGCAACCTCTGCCTCCTGGGTTCAAGAAATTCTCCTGCGTTAGCCTCCCTAGTAGCTGGGATTACAGGCGCCCACCACTACACCTGGCTAAGTTTTATATTTTTAAGATATTTCACCACATTGGCCAGACTGGTCTTGAACTCCTGACCTCAGGTGATCCACCTGCGCTTCAGCCTCCCAAAGTGCCGGGATTACAGGTGTGAACCACTGCGCTGGCCATATGATTTATAAGAGAGAAAAGAACCTCTGTGGAAGTGAACTACATTATTATTCCAGAATACCAGGTCAGAATAAGAGCTTTCTGCAAGCAGCAGAAAGATGCTCTAAAAATCACTTGTTAAAAAACACATTGTTGTTAAAATGTTCATATGACCAAAATGTGACAAAACCACTGAAGTGCTTCTGACAGGATTCCCTTGGAAATGTCTGAGAAGAAGTGTAAGGTGCTTCTGTTTAGAAGCCTGGTTGTCAGAGCCGTTCAGCAAGGTGGTCTGCCCGCGTGCCCTTGGTTATGGGCAGTTGTTTGTCCTGGTGGCCTCCATGGCGTCTCTCCGTTCTTTTTTTGCATCTTCCTGCCTGGGTATTCTGGTGCGCTAACATTTTGTCCCAAAAATGACACCTTCAGGTGGCCTTTTAAAGCGTCAGCCCCGGCTTCCCCAGGCCTCTGCAGGGTGAATTACTCTTCCTTTAGAGACTCCCCATCTTTGGGGTGCACAGATGCTAATCCCAGAGCCATGGTCTGTCTCCAGGTGATGACAACGGGAAAAAGGCCAACAATCCCAACCACTGCAACTGTATCATAGACCAGATCTTCACCGGCGGGCTGCAGTCAGACGTCACCTGCCAAGTCTGCCAGTAAGTGAGAGGCTGTGTGCTCGGCAGTGTCAGGAGCCTCTGCGGTGTGCTGGCGTCCTCAGGCTCCAGAGCTGTGTGTGCTCCGCGAGGTCTTTATGGAGGCTACAAGAGAAATGATTAACAGACGCCCTGAGAGTGAAGGTCATGTGGTGGGGCTGCTTCCTCTTGGGGAGGTCCTGGGACATATGTCCTTTGGGATGTGAACTCTTCGTGTTGAGGTCTTGGCTGTTGTCTACAGCCAGCACTGTGTTCTTGGAAGCTTGGAGAAATGGTCAGGGAAGCTTACGGTCTTCCAGTCCTTGAGCAAGGACCAAATAAAATAGTCCCTTTCAAGAAGGGGTGGATCATGATGGCGAATTGTTTACATACGTGCTTTGAAGTGTGTTAGTTTCATTGTTTTATGGTTTCCGATTCCATTTTCTCTGATGTGGTGGCCCTAATTCTTTTCAGGTGTGGTCTCTGCTTAGATCCCCAAGTGTTGAATGTAGGAGGAACCCACTGCTCTGTTAGGTCAGAGGGACCTTCTCACTCTACCTCAGTGCTTGCTGCTGGTTTTTGTTTCAGTTTTTTTTCAGGCATGGGGTCTTGTTATGTTGCCCAGGCTGGCCTTGAACCCATGGGCTCAAGCAGTCCTCCCTCCCCAGCCTCCCAAGTAGCTGGAACTACAAGCGTGGGCCACCGTGCCTGGCTCTGTTCTTTACTCCAGTTTAAGTTTTAAAAGCCCTGGACATGATCCACTGAAATGATTTCAGAACCTGAAATGGATTGCCACTTGTAATCTGCATAAGGCCAGTGAATACTGGGAAAGGCCAGTGCTGCCTGTGTCACAGGTGCCATTTTCTGTAAGGGGCCTTGGCTCTGAGCTTTAGAAACCGAGTTTACTCTGAGCAATTTAGACCTCCTCGCTGGTCCTTAACTACTGAATTCTGTTAGCAAGAGACTGTCTCAGATTTAAATCCTGTATAAATATCGAGAGTACGTTTCTCAGCTTTAAATCCTTTATAAATATCGAGAGTGTGTTTCCCAGTCTGCAAGTTTTCGTCTATTGTATTGCTAAATAAATTTCTAGTGAGGAACTGGCTTTGTGAGATGCAGCATTGAGTGTCCAGGGTGGGGCTGCCGAGGCTGGCTCAGGCACGCTCTGTGAGATGCGCTTGGGGCCTTCTGTGTTGCCTAGGGTTGCAGGCCGCAAGTTCTAGATGCAGCTGAGATAGATCTAGATGCAGCTGGATTCAGAGCCTCTGACGGTGCCCATGAGTTCATCCTCTTCCCAAGTCCCTCAGTGACGGTGATGGTCTCCAGGCTGGACAGCCTTTGCTTGAGGAGCGCCCCTTGCCTTCGAGTTCACACACACCCCTCCCCAGGGCCGCCTTGGGAGCCAGGACACGTTGGGTGTGAGCAGTGCTGCTCTCACTCCTGCCCCATCCCACCTGAGTGTCACTGCGGCAAAGGGCACAGTGGGGAAGGGGTGCGGGGTGGCCTCCACCCTGGGCTGCCTCTGGAGCTGGGCAGGCGTCAGTCCTCACAGCTGTTGTTTTCCCCCTGCTTCCAGTGGAGTCTCCACCACCATAGATCCCTTCTGGGACATCAGCTTGGATCTCCCTGGCTCTTCCACCCCATTCTGGCCCCTGAGCCCAGGGAGCGAGGGCAACGTGGTAAACGGGGAAAGCCACGTGGCGGGAACCACCACGCTCACGGACTGTCTGCGACGGTAAGAACCCTTCTGCAACCACGTGGCAGGGGCGTGTCTTCCTGGCAGGGAGGCTGTGCTCCATCAGGACCGGAGCAGGGCTCTTTCACACGCCCAGGACAGAGCCTGAGCAAAGATGTAGCATGAGCCTAGGCCAGCTGCAGTCTCTGGTGCTGGTTTGTCTTTTGTTTCGGCTGGATGACTTGGTATTTCTGTCCCCTAGCTTTGCATGATGTCGTACGTTGGTGTCAGCAGCTGCTATTCCAATGTCCTCATGTAAATGAACCCAGAGCCAAACTGGATGCCCCTCAGCCTTTGTGGTATCACCTACCCCAGAGTGTGAGCTGAGAAGCACCTGGCCCTCTCCCCGTGGCCCAGAGCCTTCTCTGCATGTGATTAAAACTTGGTTGTGATGTTCTGCGCTTATGGCCATTTTTGAAATTGTGCATTTACTGCTTCATTTGGGATAAGTAATAAAATTTACAAAGTGATTTTTTTTTTCCTGAGACATAGACTTGCTCTGTCGCCCAGGCTGGAGTGCAGTGGTGTGATTTCTGCTCACTGCAACCTCTGCCTCCCAGGTTCAGGCAATTCTCCTGCCTGAGCCTCCTGAGTAGCTAGGACTGCCGGCATGTGCCACCGTGCCTGGCTAATTTTTGTATTTTTAGTAGAGCTGGGTTTCACCATGTTGGCCAGGCTGGTCTTGAACTTGTGACCTCAGGTGATCCACCCACCTTGGTCTCCCAAAGTGCTCACAGTCATGAGCCACCATACCTGTGAGTGTTTTTTTTTTAAATGTATTAAATAGCTGTAGCATACAATTGTAAAGACAGCAGAAAACCTTCCTAAACTTTGTCAAGTGTTTTCTTTGTTGTATTTGCATCAATTAAAGTTAATGCAGAAAAATCCTTGTTGAATGGAAGTATCACTTAGAGGAGGTACAATCTTTTGGTTTCTATCTGGCTGAATAGCCAGCAGGACCAAAGTTACATGTTTATTTTATTTTTTGAGATAGTCTTGCTCTGTCATGCAGGCTGGAGTGCAGTGGTGCCATCATAGCTCACTGCAGCCTCCATCTTGGCTCAGCCTCGGTCTCTTGCCTTGGCCTCCTGAGTAGTTGGGACTACAGGTGCATGCCACCATGCCTAGATGATTTTGTGATTTTTTTTTTTTTTTAGAGTGAGTCTTGCTGTGTCACCCAGGCTGGAGTTCAGTGGCATGATCTCAGCTCACTGCAGCCTCTGCCTCCTGGGTTCAAGCAATTCTCCTGTGTCAGCTTCCCGACTAGCTGGGATTGCAGGTGCCTGCTACCATGCCTGGCTAAATTTTGTATTTTTGGTAGAGATGGGTTTCACCATGTTGGCCAGGATGGTCTCGAACTCCTGACCTCAGGTGATCTACCTGCCTCAGTCTCCCAAAGTACTGGGATTACAAGCATGAGCCACCACGCCGGGGTCGTTTTTCTTTGTTTGTAGAGACAGAATCTTGTCATGTTGCTCAGGCTGGTCTTGAACTCCTGAGCTCAAGTGGTCCTCCCACCTTAGCCTCCCAAAATGCTGGTATTATAGACATGAGCCACTGTGCCCTGCTGAAAGTCTGCAAGTTGAGAATTTTGAAAGCATCAACTTTGTTACACTTGTAAGTCCACATAATAAAACAGGGTATCACATTTTTTAATTCAGAAAACTAGCAAATAAGCAATGGAAACCAAAACCTTTTTTAAGAAAGTCTTTGCAACTAAATTAAATTTAATAATAAATTACAATAAAATGAAAGCTTTGCCAAAACAGCAGGCCATGAGGAAGAAACCACGCTTCACAAACTACAGTGTGTAGGAAGCCTGTGTTGGTAGCAGATACATGGTGCGGGTCTGGCTCTGGGAAGTGGGGAGAGGTGGAGTGCACCCTTCCACACTTTGTATTGCAAGCAAAAGCTCCTTGTCGAGTCCTTTGGAGAGCAGATTACAAAGCTACCAATGAAACAGGTGCAGCTTTGCCCAGAGGCCCCCTTGTCTTACCCTAGGTGAGATGGCAGAATTTCCAGAGCATCAACAAGGGCTTTCCATGCCTGGTTGTGAAAAGATGGATATTTTTGGCTAGTGTTTCAGTTTTAAAATTTGGCATGCGCTTTGTTGAATCATCTGTTCTGTAGGTTTTGTCAGTGGCAGCTGCCACCTGTGCCAGACACACTTCCGACGCAGCCTCCTACCTCCTGCCTCTGCACCGTCAGGAAATTACCTTTCCCAGACGTCTTGCCTCTCTACATTAAACTGCTTACGTTGAGATCATTGTAGATTCACATGCAGTTGTAAGAAGCCATTAGCTGCCCTCTACCGAGGTCCCCTGATGGTGACCTCCTTAGCACTGTGGTGCAGTGCCCTTGCCATGATTCAGGCGTTTATGCAGAAAGTACCCAGCGTGGTCTTCTCCCTTATCACCCCGTTTGTAACCCCAGTCACCCAGGACTCCTCCATTTGCATATGCCTGGCAATTCCAGAATGTCATGTCAGCCGAATCATGCAACAGGGAACCCTTTGAGACTGACTTTTCTCATGCATTGTGATTTTCTGGGGATGCATCCAGCGTGCGGCTTGGGATGAGTAGTTCTTTCCTTTTTTTGCTGCTGACTCCTATTCCACGCACGGTACAGTATTCCACAGTTTCTTTAATTATTCACCCATGGAAAGAAAGGGGTCGTTTCCAGTTTTGTGACTCTGATGAGTAACATTCTGGTAGACATTTGTGGACAGTTTTTGTGTGAACATTAGTTTTCATTTTTCTGGCTCGAATTCAACTGCTGGATCATATGGTAGTTAGAAAATTATTACCATTTCCCCAGGCCTTTCCTGGAAACACAGTATTTAGGATAAATATTCTTTAAAGAGAGATCGGCAGCAAAAGTGGACAGCATTGTCTTTTTTCATTGTTTCATTTTTAGTTGCATGTCTTTGTTTTTAGTAGGGAAATCAACCTGTTGAAAGAAGTAAAATACCTTTTTCTTCTTTTTTTTGTTGCTTACGTTTCCCTTACCGCTCTCGTCTTTTTTAAATGCGGGCAGATTCACCAGGCCAGAGCACTTGGGCAGCAGCGCCAAGATCAAGTGTAGCGGGTGCCACAGCTACCAGGAGTCCACGAAGCAGCTCACCATGAAGAAACTGCCCATTGTAGCCTGTTTTCATCTCAAAGTGAGTTTTCCAGAAAGCTGACTCGAGCGGCAGGCTCAATTTTCAATTCATTCCACAGTACGGCCCTCAGCCTTTTGGTTTGTGGTGCAGTTAACGGGTTTTATCATTGCAGCAAGCCAGCAAGAACACTGAGGAATGGAGGGTGTGTGTGAATTGTCCTTCTGTCTGTGAATTGTCCTTCTGTCTGTGCTGTGGCAAACAGAATCAGTGGCTTCACAGTGAAAGTGTAGGATGTGAGTTAACTTTTTGGGGAGCAGAGCATTTCGAAGTTTTTATTACTTCCACCCAAATTCTTCTAGCTCCTCCCTCCTCAGGTTTTCTGTTGTTCTTTTATATGAAGACAGAGGCCCTCAGGATTCAGATCTGGTCCAGGAATTGGCCAGCTCTTTGTCTGAAGGCCCAGTTAGTGAAGCTGTCGGGCTCCACAGGCTGCGTTGCGAGCATACGATTCTCTGTTGCATGTTCTTTGTTTCATTTTACCACCCTTTAAACATGGAACACACCCATTCCTAGCTTGCTGGCTGGAATGGGTAACTCTTGATCTAAGCAAAGGACTGTCTGTTGGGTGAAAGGAACAATTTGTTTGTTTTTGCTGCCACGGGTCATGGATCTTTATTTTGTTTTCTATGCTCTGCTGGGTTTGCTTTGAGATTACCTTTTGTACTCTTGGTACTGCACAAGCCCATCATTTGAAGACTTGACTTGAACTCTGTAAATGAAGACTTGTATGGATTACCATTGTGTTTTTGAATCTAATTCTAGATGTAGCCACAAGGCAATTCAATAAAATACAAAGAGATACACAGACACAGACACCTGTCATCGCGAGAAGCCCCTGAAGCTTCCAGTGATGTTTCTGGTCTTCTTTCCTCTTTTCCTATTTCTGCAGCGATTTGAACATTCAGCCAAGCTGCGGAGGAAGATCACCACATATGTCTCCTTCCCCCTGGAGCTGGACATGACCCCTTTCATGGCCTCCAGGTAGGTGGGGGTGTTAGCCCATTCTGTGTCCAGAGGGTCTGTGATCCTATCAGGACAGGAATCCACTTGGAACTCCTGTCAGATGACTGTTGGCTGGGCGCAGTGGCTTACGCCTGGAATCCCAGCACTTTGGAAGGCCAAGGCGGGCGGATCATGAGACCAAGAGATCTAGACCATCTGGGCCAACACGGTGAAACCCCATCTCTACTAAAAATACAAAAATTAGCTGGACGTGGTGGTGCGCGCCTGTAGTCCCGGCTAGAACCTGGGAGGCGGAGGTTGCAGGGAGTCGAGATTGCACCACTGCGCTTCAGCCTGGTGACAGAGGGAGACGCCGTGTCTGAGGTGGGGCGGTGGGGGGGGCGGGAAGATGACTGTTTATATTAATGTAAACCCCACCTTCCCAAAACCTATTTATCCTAATCTTAAGATACGGCACACATTAATGAGTTGTTCTTTGTCAGATACCCTGTTTTTGCTTTGAATGTTTCTCTTAACAATTCTCAATCCACTTTCAAATTGGCTAGTCCTCAAGGTGGGATCACAATGAGAAGGTAACGCTTTACTTCAACAGAGGTTGAAGTACAGACAGGCACAGTTGGTTTTGCAGTTGCAGACTGCATTTTCCTTTTCAAATCTGCATATTATGGGGCACTTGGAATTTAACCCTCCAGAATACCATGCTGTTCAGTGCATGAGACACATAGGAGTTTCTTGTGGCTCTGTGACAAATAACCAAAAACTTGGCAGATTAAAATTAATTTCCTCACAGTTCTAGAGGTTGGAAATCTGAAATCAAGGTGGGCAAGGCCTCACATTCCTACTAGGATCTGGGGGATTCCATTCCTCACTGCCTCCAGCTGCCGGTGGTTCCACGTGTTCCTTCTGTGGCGCGCCACTCTCCTGGCTTCCTGGTTACAGGGCCGGTTCCCATGAGTCTGTGGCCAGTCTCCCTCTGCTTCTCTGTCATGACAGAGGTTGTTGGATTTAGGGCCCAGGCAGATCATCCAGGAGGATCTCATCTCGACATCCTTACTTTGAGTCTTTGCAAAGACTGGTTTCACAGATGAGGTTCCGGAATCAGGTTCTGAGGGTTGAGACATGGATGTTGTTATTTGCAGGGTGTTATTTTTTGGCGGCCACAGTCCCAGCCCCAGCATCATGGAAAGCATCTTGCCTTTTGGTAATCGGCCTCTTCCTGGTCTTTTTTTTTTTGAGACAGAGTCACACTCTGTCACCCAGGCTGGAGTGCAGTGGTGCGATCTCGGCTCACTGCAACCTCTGCCTCCCTGGTTCAAGCAATTTTCCTGCCTCAGACTCCCAAGCAGGGGGGGTTACAGGTGTGCTCCACCACACCCCGCTAATTTTTGTTGTTTTTTAGTAGAGACGGGGTTTCATCATATTGGCCAGGTTGGTCTCAAACTCCTGACCTCGTGATCCTTCCACCTTGTCCTCCCAAAGTGCTGGGATTACAGGCGTGAGCCACCGCTCCTGGCCCCTGGTGTCCTTTCTCATGGCTGTTCCACCCTTGTGGCACACAGATGACCTCATGAATAAAACAAGACCACCAGAGTCAGAGCTCCATATTGTCAGTCTGACCACAATGGTCACGTACTGAAGGGGGTGGCAGTACTGTTGCTAAGGTCAGAGTCTCAAGAGATTTGGGTGTTTCCTGCCAAACACACTGTGGGAAAATGCAGTAAATGGTGCTCATGCTTCCTGTTCCCAGCTGCCCCGCCCCCATCTCACCAGGAGAGGTGCTGGTCTTGAAATAATGAGCAGCAGTCTTTGTCCCTTTTGAGGAGGCAGCTGCCTAGGTTGTGGAATGGATTCAGCTTACCCTTTTCAAGCTAACCCTTTATGTGTGGGAGGAGAGCGCCTTCACCACCTGCTGTGTCACAAACCAAACTCACATTCATCCAGATCCAGCTCCCATCACCAGGCCCATTCAGGACCCGCCTTGAAAGAACCAGGGGTCAGGCCAGATGGCCCCAGGACCCGGGTGTGCTCTAAGGCAAGGGACTCGACAACTCAAGTGTCAGTGTCCTCATGAAACATGGGGAGATTTCTCCCTGCAGCATAAAGCACACCCCAGCGCCGTGTCTGCATGGTCAAGCCTGGATAAGTGTTGGTTTCATGAGAATCTGTCTCTGAGCCTGATGATTTTAATGATGCTGAATCCTGCCGTTGTTTGTTACAGCAAAGAGAGCAGGATGAACGGACAGTACCAGCAGCCCATGGACAGTCTCAACAACGACAACAAGTAAGTGGTGCTCAGTGGCGTGAGTGTCCTCTGGCCAAGAGCTGGGGGTGGGCTCCTGTCTGCTTGTAGGATATCCAGCAGCTCTCCTGCCACCAACCTACTTCCTGCCTGGCTGCCCATGGTCCCACTAGGAAAGGCCATTTCATGCGGTGCCACAAACGCTTCCCCCTGTTGGAGGAGTCCAGCTCCACTCCTGGCCTCTGGCAGGAGGAAGGTTCCATCTGGAAAGCTCGGTGTCCCTTCTAGCCTTGGAGTTGTAGAAAGAATGAAAGGCTAGTAAGATGTTCCAGCGTCCCCACTGCTGATTGAGTCACCACGCCTGCCAGATGCGGGTCCAGTAAGTGGCTGGACTTGGGCTAGAGCTAAGGGGCGTGACCAGGCTCCCTTAGTCCCTGCAGCCTCAGCTTGAGGCCTAGTTGGGGTGACAGCCAGGCCTACAGGCCTCCTGCTCCCTGCCTGGGCGGTCTGGCTTCTGATGGTGATGACCTTGAATGACCGTCGAGTCCCATGCCCTCACTCTCCTTTCCTCCTGCCCTAGGTATTCCCTGTTTGCTGTTGTTAACCATCAAGGGACCTTGGAGAGCGGCCACTACACCAGCTTTATTCGGCAGCACAAAGACCAGTGGTTCAAGTGCGACGATGCCATCATCACCAAGGCCAGCATCAAGGATGTGCTGGACAGCGAAGGGTGCGTCCCGTGGGGTGGGAGGAAGGCCCTGCGGTGGTCACGCTGCTTCTGCTTCGGTATAGCGGAGACCAGCCCACGTCTGAGCCTAGAACCAGTCGAAGCTGTTGACCTCATTTGCCAAAGTAGTGAGACCTGTTCTGAATAGGATGCCAGCCTCAATGGGTGCTTAGGTGGGAGAAAAGGTGCCTGAGCAAAGGCCCTCTCTGGAGCTGTTCCCTTAGTGCAGAGAACTCAGAGCCGTTGTTTTTTAACCGTGTGAACTGAAAACATCCGTTTTTTTTTTTTTTTTTTTTTTTTTTTGAGATGGAGTTTTGCTCTTGTTGCCCAGGCTGGAGTACAAATGGCACGATCTCGGCTCACTGCAACCTCCACCTCCCGGGTTCAAGCAATTCTCCTGCCTCAGCCTCCCAAGTAGCTGGGATTACAGGCATGCACCACCACGCCTGGCTAATTTTGTATTTTAGTAGAGATGGGCCTTTGCCATGTTGGCCAGGCTCATCTCAAACTCCTGACCTCAGGCAATCCACCTGCCTAGGCCTCCCAAAGTGCTGGGATTACAGGTGTGAGCCACAACTGGCCCACGTGAGTTCTGTATCAGCTCCTCTCCTGGCCAGTTTCATTCCTTCATGGCATAGAAACCTGTTGACCCTCCAGGGGTCAGGGGGACCCCAGCTGCCATCAACTGCTTGAGGGCTTTGCTCTTTGCATTCTGAGCCACACGGAAGCCCTCTTGAGAGGTTTTATTTGGAAGAATCTGTGGGATAAAGGACAGATTCTTCAGGGCGATGAGGTGGATCTGGGCTGGACCCACTTAAAAGCAGTGGGCTCTTCACAAGGGTGGGACTGTCAGGAGTGCGGGAGAGGCTGTGGGAGGTCGGATGAGGCAGTGGGTGACTTCATGGCAGGTGAGAGTAGTGGTCGGGCTGCAGTGATGGGCGGAGTCAGTGCCATCAGCCACCGAAGCACTCTGTCCTCCTCGGGTCTGAAAAAAACCCATGAAATCAGGCCTTGGAGACCTGTGCAGAGCATGTGTGAGCGTGTTGGGTGGGTGGTTCTGGCTCCCTGTCTGAGGAGTTAGATGTGAGCATCCTCCCTCTCTTCCTCCACAGTTACTTGCTGTTCTATCACAAACAGTTCCTGGAATACGAGTAGCCTTATCTGCAGCTGGTCAGAAAAACAAAGGCAACGCATTGGCAAGCCTCACAAAGTGATCCTCCCCTCCCCTCCCCCCCCCGCCCCCGCCCCCGCCTCCCCGGCCTGGTGATATCACCTCCCATGCAGCGGTGGCCCCTCTGCACCTGCGACCCCCAGGGTCGAGATGGACCACACGGACGGGGAGGCTCCCGGAGCTACGCTGAAGTTGGATGAGATGGGTGTGCTCTGGGTGGGAGGAGCAGCATGCACCCGTCATCACATCCTGTGCTCATAATATGGGGGTGCAACGGGGCCTCACGGCACGGAGTGACCGCTGCCTAGCGCTGCCTAGCACTCGGTGTGGAAAGGCCCCTGCCTGCCGTAAGATTATGGGTCCATTAAAGCAGTAAGCTGAAGACACACCAGTGTAGTGTGTGGGCCAGAGGGCCTTGCAGCTGCCTTTCTGTTCGTGTTTTAGTGTTAAGATACAGAAAGTGTGGAACTCTTCACCTCCATTTTTCTCAGTGGCTGTGAAGCAGCCCCCAGAGCTTCGGAAAGAAGGACACTGTCGCGTTTTCAACTGCATCTGTTCCGCAGGTAACTTAGCAACAAGCTGCACGTGGAAGCATCTCGCAGTTTCTAGAAACAGGCGTTTTCTTACCCCTCTCCCTTTCCTTTTTCCACGAAAGTGAATTTCATAAATGTAATACTAGTAAAGTGAATGAATTACTGAGTTTATACGGCAGTCTAGGTAACTTCTCTATAGTCTTGAGAGCGAGTCTTGCTTTTTAATTGGTGCTGTTTATGTTGCTGCCCGCCCTGTGTGCCTGGCTCCTCTGGGCGCCGTGGTGTCTGCGGGTGGCTGGCAGTGGGCACGGTGTTGGAGAGTCGTGCTGTGGCTCACACGGTGTCTCTGTCATCTCAGTCTGGAGTCAGTCCAGCCTCTGCGGTGTCAGGTCGGTTCCCTCCCTTGGGCTTGCTGCTGTCTGCCCTCTGTCCCGTGGCCTGGCGCCCGCTGCCTGGCCGCCAAGCGTGTTGCTCATGAAGCTGGAGTGCTCTCTCATGGGGCCTGTGTCTTGTCTCATCAGCCTCTGCTTTACATCTGGTGTACTTTCGGGTGGGGGGCGGGGGATAAAATGACATCGTGATTGAGCTTGTCTGCAGAGCCAAGGGAGGAAGTAGGAGGATGTGCGTCGTCCCTTGTAAGATATCTTGCATGTATCTGTGTATTCAAATTTAAACAGATGGTTTGTCCATTGGTCCATTGAGAAACTATAAACTAGGAACAAGGGGGAGGAAAAATACTTCAATATAGTTTTTGAAGCAGCCGTGTCTCAAACTGCGCTTGTCCCGGGAGCCGCAGCTGCATCTGAACTGAGGGCTCTTCATTCCCGCAGAGGGTGGGCTCCTCTGTCTCGGGTGGGATCCTCTGGGGTGGGCAGATGTTTTCAGAAGACAGCCAGGTAGTGAGCCCTCTGGCCCTGTGGGCTGTACGGTCAATACACAGAAGTGTGGCTGTGACCAGTACAACTTGTAGACACAAATCTGAATTGCATATAATGTTCCATGTCAGGAAACTTAGATTTTCTTTTTAACTGTTTAAAAACGTGAAAACTATTCTTAGCTTACAGGCCATGGAGAAGCTGGTGGGGACCAGACCCAGCTCCTTAGCCTTTTGGGTGGGGACGGGCAGTGACAGTGGCAGCTAAGTAGCTACTCACTGCTCAGGTTAGAAAACACGAGAACGCGGGACTTGGCGATCACACCTCACAGAACCATCGTGTGGCACAAGCCTTGGGGATGGTTTCCATCATGTGTGGCAGAAGCCTTTGATTTCTCACACATGTGCTCAGTTCATTTTGTTGTTGTTCTGCGTTTAAGTAACTCATGTGGAAGCATGTTTTATAAAATGAATTATCAGAGAAACAGATGGGCTGAGATTTTTGGAAATGGCCCTGCATGACCAAGTTGTTTGGGTGACAGTGCTTTGAAGATCTCCTTTGAGGATGAGCTGTCTTCTTTTAATCAAGAACGAATCTAATGGAAAGGAGATAATGGAAAGGAGAGTTGACCGACGTTGGCCCGTTGCCCCCTGGGGAAACCCTGGCTAAAGGCAGGCCTCGGGCCTTTCTGGCAGCTGCCTGTGGTTGGCCAGGCCCTGCCTTGCCTCCCGCCCCTCTTCCTGTCTGCACTTGCATTCAGGGTGGCTGTTCTGAGAACATCAGAACTGGGAAGAGAGCTGGTCACCTGCATTCTTGGCGGGCATTATTCTAAACTTTTGTATCCAAGGTATCCCCCTATTCACTGTGGCGTTGCTGTTCTAAGCAATTACCCCATACCTGCTGCTGAAGAGCTGCTCCTTGGAGGCAGGCAGTGGCCCTGGGCACTGCTCCTTGCATGAAGGCTTGTGTTTGATGTGCTCTTGTGAATTTACTTTGTCAGAACAAAATATTCACAAGTTGGGTTGAGGAATCTCTCCTTTTAGCTTCTGCTCTGGCTATGAAATTCAGGAAACCTGTTCTTCCATTGCCTAGTCATTGCCCCATGTAGGTGTAAATCGTGACAAAGTGGATCTGACCCCTAAGGGACCCCAGGTGAACCTCCCCCCCCTCAAAAAAAACATTCACACCAGTGTATTTAAAATAGCCTGCATTTTGGAGATGCTGGCTGTCCTTTCAGTGCTTCACAGGAGACAAATGGGCTTTCCCTCCAGATGCCTGAAGGGAGTGCTCTGAGGCAGGCGATGGGCTGGAACCGGCACCAGCACCACTGCAACCTGTAGACCGAGTGCTCTTGTATTTTGCCTTGGCGTGTGTGCTTTTCCTTGTGTAAAATTGCTGTTCTTTTGACAATTTAAGTGACTTGTTTACTGTAAGTTGGAAAATAAATAAAAAAATTTCAGTGACTGCTGTGGTTGGAGACTTTCTTTACCAAGATGTTACCCTTTCCTTTCCCTCTCATTTTGAGGAGCTGTGATGCCTTCTTCTCCCCTAATGCTTTGTAGTCTCTCCTATGTCAGAATAAAACTACATTTTCTGAAAGCTGGCTGGTTTTCCTTTTATTGACATAAGCAGCCCAACAGGTGGCGGGAGGGAGAAGAGCAGCCAGGGCAGACCGGCCTGCATGGGGGGGTCGTCCCTGGTCCGAGTCAGGGGCCAGAGCTGCGGCCTGGCTTTGTGCCCAGTCTTTTCTGGGTGTCAGGAAGGCCGCACACTCATGTTTGGTCCCTTTCTGTGGCTGGCCTGCTGCTGGTTGAGCTTTGTCCCTCTTTTTGGGGGGGCAAGAAGGCGACACCAGGATTCAGGACAGCCATGGACCTTCAGACTTGGGTGTACATGAAAGTCACCTGAAGCCCTTGACATGCTGAATCAGCCAGAACGGCTTGCACGACCTGGGCTATGGTCACATGCATCTTGTAGCAAACTCCCTGCATGATTGATTGGAGAGTGGCAAATGGAAAGACAAGTCAGTGGAGAGGCGATGTGCACAGCCATCCAGTGCGTGGTTCTGTGACAGATCACAAGGCCATGGGGGATCTCTATGACGTCCTCTCCCAGCTGCCCCCACATACTTCCCCTGTCCTCAGCGGGTCAGGATTCACTCTGCTGCTGCGCCTCATTGATTCTGAAGCCTCTGAGTTCTGAATAGTTCTGCCCCTCCGGTTTTGGAGGCCTCTGTGGCAAACCTTTGTGGGAAGGTGTTTGACTTCACTTGGAAACACCAAGAACACGAGAGAATGCCCCGGGTTTCAGGATTAGTGCTGGCTCTAAGTTAAACAGAACCATTTTTGTGTGTCCTTGGGGGAAGATTCACTCTGCCTGGGTCCTAAAAACAGCAAAGCTCCCCTCTTTCCAGGACAGGAATAGGAGCATTTTATGACTGAGATGAGGTGTAATACTGAACACTCCGCTTTCACACCTTGACACACAGACCTGTACCTTCTGGAAGGAAGGGAGGAAGGTTTCCTTCTGCAGAAAGCTGCTTTTACCTTGTTTCTGAAGTGAGGGAGGGTCAGCAGATCCCAGCGCACCTGTGTGCCTGCGTCACTGTCTGTGCCCGGATGTGCATCTGCCAGAACCCCCACCCCCAACCTAGACTCCACATTCCCTCCAGCTGGAGTCCTGGGCTCCTGATACAGCCTGGCCTGGCCTGTCCTGCCTTGGCTGACTATGGGAGGGAGGGCTGTACCTTGTATTCCAGTGGGTTCTCAGCCTTGACTTCCTCAATGTCTTAGCAGGAGTGACCATGCCCAGTCCTGAGCCACCAGGAATGCCTTTGTACACTCTTTGGGAGAGCTACAGACAAAAGAACGCTCCAGTGAAACAGGACACAGGTGACCCCGGGGAGGAAAGCTGGTGAACAGGCCTGCTGTGCTATGGTGAGGACGGGTGCCACCCGAGAGGTAGGTGGTGCCAGGTCACAGCCATGGGCACTGTCTCCTGGCTCTGCAGAGAGCAGTCACGGGGGCCACTCGGGGCCACTCCCTCCCCATGTTACCTTCTTGCTGTTCCCATATTTTGGTCAGTCTCTCAGCATCTTCAGCCACTTCTTAATTTGCATTATTTCCTGACGTCTTTGCTGTGAAATGAGCCATGATGGACTTAGCGGAGCTGTCAGACTTCTCGTAGTGGCCCGTGGATGCTGGGTCCTAGGATTTAGGGCCCTGAAGGGACCCAACCAGAAGGAGCCAGGAAAGGACAGACCCCAGGGGCTGAGACCCTCTGAACTAACTGGAGCTGGCA
>CAUYQU010087561.1:0-26458 GCA_963574635.1 Cheracebus regulus | reverse complement strand
GTGATGAAGTTTTTCTGTTTCTTAGTTTTCCTTTGGCGGATGCCCGTTCCCCACAGAGCCGGACCTTCCCGGGTTTGCTGTGCTTGCTGTGAAACTCTCAGTCCTCAGCGCTTCCAATTGCTGTTTTCCTTGTGGGGATGGGACCAGCGAGCCCGTCCGTCCCGTATACTCCGCACCAAGAAGTGCCACGCTGGGGCACCGGCAAAACAGCCACGCTGGCCAAAAGAGTCATGCTGGCGACCTGTGTGGCTCCTCTGCCGGGAATCTCCTGGTCTGTGGGCAACAAAAATTCATCGGAAAATGCGGCGTCCACTCGTTCTCTGCACTTTCACTGGGAGGTACATTCCTGATGGGAGCTACATTCCTGAACTGTTGCTAATCAGCCATCTTGGATCTCTCAACTCCTAATTTTTTTTTTTAAGCACAATTTGCATTTTATTTTCCTCCAGAGAATGGTCCGTCTTCAGTCTTTAAGGACTCAGCCCCTCACATGGGTTTTAGTGGGGTTGTGGGGCAGCACCCACAGTTGTAAATTGGGGTGTTCAATCCTGCAGGCTTCATGAGATCGATTCCTGACTACTTTGCTGCAAATTGCACAACTCACACAGTAATGTAGCTTCACATACCACTTGGGAAGCACATAGGCTTCAAAGACGCTTGCTTCAGAAATGTCCCTGACTGCTGTGGCTTCCACTATGTTTTGAATGACAAATTTCTTAACGGCCTTGTCCTTGGTCATGCATTGGGCACAGTTCGTGCAGCGAATAGGCTTCATGTGGCCGCGGCCCTTTTGGCCCGACCATTGTTGCTTCTTTTCTTTGTCATCTTAGAGGCATGAACTGGAGACAGCTAATTTTTATATTTTTAGTAGAGATGAGGTTTCACCATGTTGGCCAGGCTGGTCTTGAACTCCTCGCTTCAAGTGATCTGCCTGCCTCAACCTCTCACCCCGCACAGTGGATCACATTATTCAGAAAAGTAGATGCAACTCCACATATAATAGGTGGTGGCTGGGCTGCGTTATGACCTTATTTTCACTGCTAAAGACAAATCTCATAACTCCCTGGTAGCAATGTCAGTCTTTTATCTTGCCTTGGACTCATGAGGATGCAAGTCACATCCACCAAGCCTGTTCCAAGTGTGACAAGGAAACTCGGGCAGCCAATCGTCACAAAGGTGATTCATTCATTTTCATCGAGAAATCCTGTTGGTTAGAAAGCAATAAAACTGTTTGAGCTTCTTCTTTTTTTTTTTTTTTAACCTCCCCACTCTATAAAAAGTGCCTCACTCTGGTGAAATATATGCCTTCACTCATCTCGCAGAGCTGCTGTAAAAAACAACATTTGGCAGTGGGAAGTGGGACTTTTGCTTGAGGAACTGATGTGTATATATAATATTTGTAAATTTCTTAGATGGCCATGGACACTTGTCAATGCTTTCGTGTTCCAAAGACTTGTACAGATAAAATTTACTATGGTGTGGGTCTTGAGTTTTAAAGTATATGAGAGGATTCGTAAAGTGTGAGGCTGCAGAATGAGGTGATATGAAAAACAAGGGGACTGTAGCAGTGGAGTGGTGACATTAACTGAAGCATTTAGTTTGACTCACACGCCAGTCATCAGAAAGCGGGTGTTTTCTTTCCCCAGGCGCCCTGCCTGCTCTAGCTCCGTCTCAGAGTCCTGGTTGTCCCCGTCTGCCTCTGCTCTCTGCCTGGTTGTTTGAACCCTGATGTTGGCCGCAGAGGCCAGTTGAGAGCCATGCAACCCAGCCAGGGCCTTGGAACACTGAACAGATGCCAGAAGACCTGAAGTAGTAGCCCAAGGAAAATGGAGACATAGTGTGTGGGGTGGAGGTGGAGGTAGGGCTGTGGAGTGTCCTTGAGTGGCTAAAGTCTGGTTCCTCTGCTGGGGCACAAATCTGTTGGGGAGCCTAGATGTTTATTTTCTTTTTCTTTTCCTCTTTTTATTTTTGAGACGGAGTTTCGCTCTTGTTGCTCAGGCTGGAGTGCAATGGTGCGACCTCAACCTCCGCCTCCTGGATTCAAGCAATTCTCCTGCCTTAGCCTCCCTAGTAGCTGGGATTATGGGTGTGCACCACCACACCCAGCTAATTTTGCATTTTTAGTAGAGACAAGTTTTCTCTATGTCAGTCAGGCTGATCTCAAACTCCTGACCTCAGGTGATCCGCCCATTTTGGCCTCCCAGAGTGCTGGGATTGTAGGTAGATGTTTATTTTCAAAGCAGATGCTGTATCTTCCTTTACACTTTGTGCTGTGCTAAGTGCAATGTTGGTACTGGATGAATGTTAATAATAGCAGCCATAACGATGACAACAAAAGAAATGTAGTAACTTCACCCCCTGTATGCCAAGGGAGCTTCAGAGACTTAAGTGTTTCTTTTGATTGATATTAATGTGCCCAGGGGCAGGGTCCTTGTCCAGCAGACTCTGCCCCTCGGTATTTTTCCTGTTCTCCCAGTAGCTTGGAGAGGCTGTAGGAGGTAGGCAAGAGGTCCTAGAGGCCAGGACTTCCTGCATATTCATCTTCAGAACAGTCACTCTGAGAACCCCACGTGTCTTGTCTGCCAGTCAGACCCCTCTGTCCAACGAGAGCCTTTAAAGAAACAATAATGATATCTTCATTTTAATTATTCTCTCTCTTTTTTTGGATTTTTTTTTTTTTTTGGTCTTACTTCAGGATTGCGCCTTTAAATAAGTTATACCAGAGTTTCTTCCTTCCCCTCTTGTGCATCATTAATGACAGAGGGAGGTATACTTTGGTCTTATTTTCTTATTTGATTACACTGATTTTGATTTAAAACAGGACCCATTTAAGTACTGAAAAGATATATTTTCTGATTCAGTGAGGTTTTCCCTCCAATACTTTGGAAGATGACATAGCTGTGAGATGGCTGGGGTCTGGGCACCAAACTAACTAAGCTTGCCTTGCTCTGGATGAAGGCCAAGGAGCCTCAGTGGGGACTCCAGCTGCTGCAGGAGAGAGCCCTGTGTCCTCTAGAGGACTGATGTTTTGCCATAAGTAGCAGCCATCAAGGTGGGAAGTCAAAGTTGGGATGGCAGCTCCAGGAAATGTCCCAAGGGAATGCAGTGGTGGCTGTCTCTAAGGGTGAATGGTCTACTAGTTGCTCTTTCTTGGCCAGCATAGCACCTGGCCTGGCAGTCATTATATTCCATTTCCCTTCCTCCTCCTCTTCCTTTCAGATTCTGGTCCAGCATTGCATTCTTGGGATACTGCCACTTTCTTCTTGCTAGAGTCCATGTGATTTAATGGTAAAAAATATGAGCATTGGAGGCCAAGACCTTGGTTTGGGTCCCAGTTTGGCCAGTTGCTGGTGATGCAGTGTTGGGCAAGTGGCTTACCCTTTGAACCCTGGGGCCCTCTTCTGTAAAAAAGGGACATGATGTCTACTTGGTGGGGTGGTGGGAAGGGTGTATATAGTAATGAATGCTAAGTGCAAAATGCCTCCTGGCATGAGGCAGATTCTCCATGAATGTTTGTCGACCCTTTCTTTTGTAGGATATGTATGAGTGAGTACCTGGAAGGATGGGCAGATATTTGAAGGCTGAATGATAAAGACAGTAATGCTTGCGCGCACACACACACACACACACACACAATGTCTGTCCTATCTTCTGTGTCCCCACCCATCCTTCCCGCATGATTCTTTTCCATTGTCTCCAGCTCCATAAGGTTTACCTTGATTTTTTGCAGCCTACATCAATTGTTCCCAATTCTTTGTACTCATTGCCTCCACCACACAACTGAACATTTCATTATGAGTCGTCATGGTTTGTATATGAAGATCTTTTCTCTTTAATAACGTAGGCTCCTTGGGAAGGGACTGAGCATGAGTCCTTTCCTTGTGTCCTTTGCAGCATCCAGCACAGCATCAGGCATGCAGTAAATGTTTCATAATTGATTGTTAAGTGCAGTGCCATTACCAGGCCTACCTGATGGCAGAGAATGTATTTTATTTGTTTTTGTGTGTGTCTCCACAGCAGTTCACCCAGTGCGAAGCTCATAGGCACTCATAGGTCCTCAGTAAACATTTGTCAGATTAAAATTACCTTTTGCTGTTAGCCATTGACACAAAAAGTATACGAGAGACCTTGGTAGTAAATGCTGAGTCTACAGAAGGTTTCGAAATGTCTGGGATTTGAGGAAGGCATATCTTTCTTTCTAGCAGTTTGTAAATTGTGTCACAGAAGGGCAGAAGGAGCATTGCAGAAGGAGCATTGCAGAGGGAGCTTGGGAACTCGGCTTTTGGTCTGAACTGAACGCCTTATCGGATATTGCCTCCTAGACTTGGTCTGGAACCAGGCGGCCCTGTGGCTTTTGGCAGAAATCACGTCTCTTCTTGACTCAGAAGCCCTTTGGGAATTTTTCACCTGTCAGTGACTCTATTGACAGGCCCAGTTTTTTTTTTTTTTTTTCTGATAGGTTTGATCTTAGCCCATAATCCTTGAATAGACAAAACTTCCAAGGAAACAGATTTCCATTGGACTGGAAGTCGATCATGCTGCCCCAAGAATATGAAATTAGGCTTCAGGGAAGGTGGTTAATTTTCAATTATCCACAGGTTGGAGGCAGCAGGGGGCTGCTTATCATGAAGTCACCCTGAGAAGGGTGACTAGGAAACTCAGCTAGATCCCTCTCTCAGGGAAGCTTCTGCCCACTCCTCCAGCCTGCCCTGAGGCTCTTTGTCCTTCTGCATGTGTGCACAATTCTGGCTCCATGCCCTTCTGGGCCTCCAGCTGAGGGAAGCCCCGTGGCTGGGGGTCACCATGTTCTCTGACCTCGAGAACTCAGTTCTGTAGGTCTGTGTGCCTGTGTCCAGTTAACACAATGAGTGCTACAGGAGCCATGAGATGTAGCCTCGTAGGCTGGGTTTAAGAAAAACAAAAGGCCGGGCACCGTGGCTCACTCCTGTATTCCTCACTCTTTGGGAGGCTGGGGCAGGAGCATTTCTTGAGGCCAGGAGTTCAAGGCCAGCCTGAGCAATAAAAAATAAAAAAATATTAGGCTGGTATGATGATACACACCTGTAGTCCCAACTTCTTGCAAGGCTGAGGTCAGAGGATTGCTTGAGTCCAAGAGTTTGAGGTTATGGTGAACCAAGAATGCCCCACTACACTCCAGCCTGGGTGACAGAGCAAGACTCTGTCTCAAAACAAAACGCCAGCAAAGGTATAACCCAAAGCTCTGACCCTGAGCTAGCTTCATGCAGTTCAGGGGCAACATACATGGGTGGTCAGGGGAAGTCTGGCTCTGCCGTCGTTCCACATAGCCTGATTTCTTTTCTTTTCTTTTTTTTTTTTGAGACAAGGTCTCGATCTGTCACCCAGGCTGGAGTGCAGTGGCGTGATCACAGCATACTGCAGTCCCCGCCTTCCAGGCTCTGGTGAACCTCCTACCTCAGCCTTCCAAGTAGGTGGGGCCGCAGACACTGCCGCATGATGCTAATTTTTGTATTTTTAGTAGAGACGGGGTTTCACCATGTTGCCCAGGCTGGTCCTCAAGCGATTTTCCTGCATAGACCTTGCAAAGGGTTAGGATTAACTAATTCTTTGGTGTGAGCCACTGCGCCAGACCACATGGCCTGATTTCTTTCAGCCTCTTGTGGCACTGTCCTCACAGTGAAGAGCAAGGATCCCTCCCCGTCCAGCTCATGAGAATTCCAGGGCAGTGACGCAGCCGTCCGGGAGGGGGTTTCTGCGTGTACAGTCTGCGGGCTTTCATTAATTCACAAAGCACTGTCCGTGAGGGAGCCAGGCAAGCGGCATTATTATTTCCATCAATCACCCAATACTGAAGAAACTGAGGCAGCTGAGGGTGCGGAAGGCTGCTGAGCCGGCCATCCATTGGGAGGAGGAGGTGGAGGCTGGGAAGGCTCAGGCAGCCCAGGCCTGGCTCTCTCTGCCAAGGGCTCGAAGGTGAAGACTCAAGGCAGACGGTGTGGCTTGGCCTGCACCAGCCGCATTTCGAGTCAGGCACCCCATCGCCGCCGTTTTCTTTCTGGGTTCCCACATCAAATCCATTTTGATTCAATTTGGATGTTCTGGAGTAGTGGAAGGGAAGGAGGTTTAAAAGAGGTCAGCTCCATTACTCAGCGTTATTAATGATGCTGTCAGCCATTAAAGTCCCAAAAAACTAGGAAACTAATAAATTTTACATATTGAAAAATCACAGGTGGATCAGGCAAATGGATAAATTCTTAAAAGTATTTAATAGCTGTTAAGAGGACAGAATGATAAATTCAATATTGAAAACCAATATCAGATTCACAATTACAGGCCATTTATCATAACCAATTGCATGGACAGCATCTTATTGCGGGGAGCACCATGTGATTCATACGCAGAGACCCGGAACAAGTCCATATGAAACGAGAAATAAATCTGCTTTACATATTGGAAACTTATTTCCACTTCCCATCTTTATTGCCAACAATAATGTTAGCTTTCAAGAACAAATTGTTACGCATTAAACCTATGCATAATGAGCCCAGTTGAGTCAAAAACTTCCCTAAAAAGAGCTTTAAATTATTCCAAATTGGGTTATTAGCTTAACTCTTAATTCCTCTGAGAGAGCCCCAAAGTCAGTGAGTTCAGCGCTGAACCAGACAGTCGGTTACCCAGATTGGGCCCGCATGTTCTGGATTTGTTCTTTCTCTTCCTTCTCTCCACCTCCCCTGAAGAATTAACAGTTAGGCTAAGAACAAACATAACATTTAACAAATCACAAGAAAATTGCAATTTATAATTTCGATTTTAAAATGAATTTTTGCAACTTTTCAGTATAAAGAAAATAAAGTAAGATGAATTATTGTGCTTCGAATACATGAGTGACTATGAGTAAGTGAAATGATTTGAGTTTGTATCCTTGGGTGTCACTGACAGGGTGCCAGCTTGGTCAATATTTTGATCTCCAGACATCCTAGGATCAAGGGGCATGGAGGTGATTTTGCTGTTACGTTTCTCATCCTGCTGACAATTCCAGGCTGACCCAGCTGACACAGAATGGATTTTTTTTAACTGTATCTTTTCCTGATTTCAAGAATGAGGTGTTCAAGTACAGAAATTTTGGAATGCATAGGGGCAAAAAAATCACCTCCAATTTTTCCCAGAGGCCACTGCCAATTGCATTTTGAAATGTTTCTTTTTCATTTTTTTTTTTACTGTGCATTTTTGCTTTACAGATTGAGATTATATGATTTTATCCCATGCAATTATAATTTTAATGATTAAATAATACACCGTTTTATAAAGGACCCTTTTCTAATGTTGGGTACTTAACGTTGCTTTCAACTTTTCCCTGTTATGAAGTAGCATTGCAATAATTGTCTTTATACATGCATCTTTGGGTGAATTTCTGATTATTTCTATAAGATTTGTTCTCAGAAATGTCATTACTGGGTTTAAGAGTGTAAACATCTTAAGGCTTTTGATATGTTCCTTTTTTTTTTTCTTTTTTTTGAGACAGAGTCTTGCTCTGTCACCCAGGCTGGAGTACAGTGGTGGGATCTCGGTTCACTGCAACCTCTGCCTCCTGGGTTCAAGTGATTGCCTCAGCCTTTTGAGTAGCTGGTATTATAGGAGCACACCACCACACCTGGCTAATTTTTGTATTTTTTAATAGAGATGGGGTTTCATGTATTAGCCAGGCTGGTCTCAAACTCCTGACCTCATGATCTGCCCGTCTCAGCCTCCCAAAATGCTGGAATTACAGGCTTGAGCCACCACACCCGGCCATCCTTTTGATATGTTCTAAGGCTAAAGAGAATGTTATGTAAACCTCTAATTTATGAATCTGTTTATTGTTTGTACAAGCTGCAGCCATAGCCTAAAAGTTAAGATCATGGACTTTGGAGTCAACACATTTGCATTTAAGTTCCAGGTCTGCTACAGATTAGCTGAGAAATTTAACTACTCTTAGCCTCCATTGCCTCATCTGTAAAATGGGCATCATGACACTTACATCTCAGCGTTGTGAAGATAAAATGCAACAATGCCTATCAGATGCTTAGCAAGGCACCTGCCTGGTACAGGGTAGACATTTCATAAAAGACAAATAGTGTATTAGTCCGGTTTCATGCTGCGGTTAAAGACATACCTGAGACTTGGCAATTTACCAAAAAAAAGAGGTTTAATTGGACTTACAGATCCACATGGCTGGGGAGGTGTCACAATTATGGCAGAAGTCGAGAAGGAGCAAGTCACGTCTTACATGGATGGCAGCAGGCAAAGAGAGAGAGGTTGTGCAAGGAAACTCTGCTTTATAAAGCCATTAGATCTCATAAGACTTATTCACTATCAGGAGAACAGCATCAGAAAGACCTGCCCCTCATGATTCAATTACCTCCTACCACATGTGAGAATTCAAGATGAGATTTGGGCAGGGACACAGCCAAGCCACATCAAATGGTATTGGTGTTTATTCAGGTCTGTGTGTGTGACAGAGTATTAGAATGTATGTCTTTGTATATAATAGATGCATAAAGGCATCATATAATTTAAAAATTTGTATGCTTTAATAATATTCTCTATTATCTCCAGAATAAAATTCTACCTTGTTATCATTCTATGTGATTCTCCATCAGAGCCCAGCTCACCTTTGCAACCTTTTCCTCTCTCTTTCCTGGCAGTTAAATTTTGGTCTACCTGCCCATGGTGTGTCTCCCTTGAGTGTCCCATGTGCCTTCTATCACTATGCCATGTCACTACCCTCTCTGTCGTCTGTCCTTTACCTTCTTTTCACTGTTTGCCAAATTCTACTCATCTATTTAGGCTTGGCTCAGGTGTCACTACTTTTTTTTTTTTTTTTTTGAGACAGAGTTTTGCTCTTGTTGCCCAGGCTGTAGTGCAATGGCATGATCTTGGCGCACTGCAACTTCTGCCTCCTGGGTTCAAATGATTCTCCTGCCTCAGCCTCCTGAGTAGCTGGGATTATAGATGCCATCACTATGCCTGGCTAATTTTTTTGTATTTTTAGTAGAGACAATGTTTCATTATGTTGGCCAGGCTGGTCTCGAACTTCTGACCTCAGGCAGTCCACCTGCCTTGGCCTCCCAAATTGTTGGGATTACAGGTGTGACCACCACGCCTGGCCAAGGTGTCACCACTTTTATCAAACCTTCCCTGATACCTTTGCAGACAAAATGAATGTGTTGGTCCTCTGCGCTCTCATAGCATCTTGTGTACACCTGGGTTACAATATCTCTCAATCTCACATGTTACAGTGAGTCAGCTGCGTTTCAAGCTCCCCCACCAAACTTGGAGCTCTTTAAACGTCAAGATCATCTTATTAATCTTTGTTTTCTTTAGCGCCTACTACAATGCATGATACAATAAAAGGGGTCAATAAAAGTTTATTAAATGTAACATAGGTCGTGGGTATGATCAAAGAAATCAATACATGGCTTTTAAAGGCAAATTGAATTTCAGCTGAATCGAAAGCTGATTGGACTTTAATTTTTTATTTATCATGAGATCTTAAATACAAAAGCATTTTGTGCAATTGTGTTTTCTAAGCCTTGAAATACTTAACGCAATTTGTAAAGTGTTTCTAGGAAAATTGCTATGATTTTAAAATGTGCACGGACTTTCGGAGGATTCTGTATAAACATATATCAAAATATCTCATGGGAGACTACAGTTTATGTCCATCATGTAGGTGTGGACATGAAGCCCAGGAAAGAGACAGCATTAAGTTATTCAAAACCTGAATTTCCTGTCTAGGGTTAAATAATATTATAGTCAAAGCTGAAGTTTAAAACTGTCTTCATATTGACTCAACACAGCAATTAACTAGCTTGGTAAAATACCTGGGTTGTGTCTAATTGACAAACACCCACTTTATCATTATTTTTGTGTATTTGGCTTAGCATTGGCTAAGAACAGTGCTTGGCACATCATAGGCACTCAATCAGTATTTGCCAAATGACCACATGAATCAGCAATCACATTTGGTGTGACCCAATCTGCATCCACTTGGGGTTGCCTAGTACAACTTAACAAACCTTTATAGAGTGCTTTCTGTGTTCCAGACACCTTGCCAAGGAGCTGAGAGTATGATGATGAATAGCATATGGTTCCCGTCTTCACGATGCTCAAAGTCTGGTATGGGGAACAGACACATAACAGATAAATGCAGTACTCTGTGGTTAGTGCAAAGAGAGGCCTTTGCACATGGTGCCAAGAAACCCAGAGGAAGGGTGTTTGGTTCAACCCAGGGGCTTCAGGGAGGATTATCTAGGAGGGAATATACCTGACTTAGCCTTGCTGGATGAGTAAGAGTTAGTGTGAAGAAAGAGGTCATTCCAAGCACAGAAGCATCACTAGCAAAGACAAAAATATGATATACCATTCATTAACTAATCCAATAAATTTTCACTGATGGCCTATTATATCCAGGTGTTGTTCTAGACGCTGGATATATAATGGCAAAGAAAGCAAAGTCCCTTCCTCATGGAACTTGTGTTCTAGTGGGCATAGGGTCCATAAACCTCTTTCAGCATTGCTGGAGAACAAATGTGGAGAAGGAAGTGGTGGCAGAGGAAGCTGACCAGGAGGAGGATATTTTGCTTAATGCATGAGAATTGCGTTGATACCCTACCTACTTCCACAAAGGATTTGAGGTGCTTATAAAAAGCTAAGAATTTGCCAAGTCAAGCTACCACTAGGCCAGAGTCCCAGACCCCCTCTCCAGAAGGAGATTCTTCTGCTTCCCCGAAAGTCTGTTGGTTTCTGCAAGGAACCTGCCAACAGTGCTAGAGAGAAGAGGTTGTTCCTGGATGCTGCCTGCTCCTAGAAATCCACCTGGGTTGATTTAGTGATTTGGATTGTGAGTCAAGGCAGCAAGCAGGGAGCCTGGCACACAGTAAGAACTTCATAAATGTTTGTTGAAAGAAAACATGTGATATTGAGCAACCATGAGGGAGATGACTTTATTTGTAAAACAAAGGAGTAGCCAATCCCTTTGAGCTTTGACTTGAGTCTAAGAATGAATGGCATTATAAGCTTCCTGGAAAATAAGATGGCTCCTACTCCAACACCCTGCTCTACCCAAGTCAAAGGATAAAAAGCCACAAGTATAATAAAACCCATATGTTTTTATTTCCAAGTCCATCCAGCCATCATCCATCCGTCCATCCATCCACCCATCATCCATCATCCATCCATCCAACCATCCATCCATGCACCCACCCACCCACCCACCCACTGTTAGACCAGGCACTGTGCAAGACACTGGAGATACTGAAATGACTATGGTATTCACCATACAATGGTAACAGGTAGACCTGTAAACATATGATCAAAGTACAGTGAGAAAAGTGCCAATCAGGGCAGGTAAACAGGTAGGGTAAAAGCACTAAGGAAGGCCTTAGTGATAAGCAGAGTTTTAAAGGATAAGATGAGTTTGTCAAGTTTAAAAGAGGATGGGAAAGGCATTAAGGCTCTGAGAACAGCAGAAATAAGATCAGGAAGCATGGCCAGGTGCAGTGGCTCATACCTATAATCCCAGCACTTTGGGAGGCTGGGGTGGGTGGATCACCTGAGGTTGGGAGTTCAAGACCAGCCCGACCAACATGGAGCCCTAACCCTGTCTCTACTAAAAATCCAAAATTATCCAGGCGTGGTGCTGCATTCCTGTAATCCCAGCTACTTGGGAGGCTGAGCTGAGATTGCACCATTGCGCTCCAGCCTGGGCAACAAGAGCGAAACTCCGTCTCAAAAATAAAAAAAAGATCAGCAAGCCCAGAACACTATGGGGGATTGAGAATGGGCAAATAAATTGGTGTAGTATCAGGTATAATTTAATTTAAAAGTTTATAGAGTATTGATGGTGAGGAGATGAAAGAAAAGTATTTAGAGGTGCAATTTTTTCTAATTGTCTGTTGCGAATAAAATGAAAACAGTGGCTGAGCTCAGTAGCTCACGCCTTTAACCCTAACACTTGGGAGGCTGAGGTGGGAGAATTGCTTGAGGCCAGGAGTTTGAGACCAGCCTGGGCAACAAAGTGAGACCCTGTCTCTACCAAAAAAAAACAAAACAAAAAAAAACCCCAAAATTAGCCAGGCTTGGTGGCCCACACCTGTGACCTCAGCTACTCAGGAGGCTGAGGCAGGGTATCACTTGAACCTAAGAGTTTGAGGCTGCACTGAGCCATGATCACACCTCTGCATTCCATCCTGGGCAACAGAGTGAGACCCTGTATATGTACATATAAAATAGTATAGAAGAAGTATGATTACATTGATTTCAGTCAGAAGGCTACTCTCCACCTAATGGTGGTGGTATAATTATTCTTCTTGTGGTAGCATTTCTTTACATCTGCTTTGGACCCCAAATCAAAGCAAATCAGAATATGACAAAGATGTGTCCATGATGATAGTTATTTGATGGAGAATGCATTTGCTCTCTTTCGTGAGTAGGCAGTTTATATCCTGCCAGGCAATATCTTGCTATGGCACAAGGACTATTTCCAGTGATTTAACTTTGACCCCTAACAAACCACATTTTATAATTACTTATTAGGCAGAGGACATCATTAATATATAACTGTACCTTATGTAAAATCCACACATATGGAGAGTTAAATTTATTCATTGAGCTCTTGAATCTCAAATCTTCCAAGGACTTTCACGAATCTTCATGATGCCTCTGCAAATTGCGTTTTGCATCCAATTCTCTTGTTTCTGTTAAAAAAGTTTAAGAAATTCATGTTGCTGGTCCTCAGTCCACAAAGTAGAGTTTCTTCTTTTGGACAAATTGGTGTTGGACAAAGTATAACACAGAAATTGGTTCCAGATCATCTTGTTCCTGTGGGAGGATTGAGGGCTTAAGGCAGCATGCATTTCACAGCGTCATATTTGGCCCCTTTTCCTAGTAAACATGGAGGAAGGTGACCAAGAGACCCCAATCCAGGTTTCCCTGGATGCAAGGAAATTCAGTATCTAAATGCCACATTTTCTGGTACTGCCTAAACAATGTTATAATAATGGAGCCTCATAATAAATAATAGTGTAATAATGTCATGATGATAACCTATAATTTAAATAAATCCATGAAAATGAAGAATGGAGAGATCTCCAGTACCAGCTTCTGAGAATGAGTCACAGACTCAGTTCTAAATTCAAAGCAATTGGCACTTCTGATGTGTATACACAAATAGATCTCCACCAATCTCATTCAATATTCAATCCATATTCAAAGTTATTAAATATTGAACATGATTTAATAAATACAACCAAGTTAATCAAGACTTCGATTGGTGGTTGTGGGTTCATAAAAAAGCCTGTGAAAAGAGTCATGCCACTTGGGTCTTATTTTGATGCTGTGCCTCCCAGCCCTGTTTTTAAAAGAGTGCAGGAATTGTGTCACATTTGTGTGTGCAGGGGGATGTTTGGGTTGTGTTGGTGTGTGTGTAGGTATGTTGGATTATCATCTCCCAGTAATTTGTGTATTGGGCAGGACTGTCCTGTGTGGTTATATTTGCAGATGTGTCTGGCGTAGATTGTATCTGTGTATGTTCTATCAGCAGATGTAATGCTGGTGGTTTACCTTAGATACTGGTTGTGCAATAGTTGCTTCTCTGTACCTCACTGATGGCTAGGACCACAGGGGTCCCACAGTTCTCTATAATTCTTCGGGGGCATTTTCTGAAGGTTACTTTCAGGGTTGCGTATGTGCATTTGGTCCCTGAGATTGAATGTCTCCCTAGGTTGCCTTAGTCTCAGTCCCGTAGTGCAAGACACTACAGCATTGAGAAAAGAACTTTGAACAAGCTTGAGTCCAAATTCAGGTTCTGTCATTTCCTGGCTATGCGGCCTAGGGTAAGTTACCTTCTTTGACCCTCAGTCTTTCCTCTGTAAAAGGGAAATAAGAATGCCTACTATACAGAATTGTCATGAAGTTTAAATAATTTCATGTGTGTATCTTATTAATAAATTATAGATATTTTACTTACTCTTGTAACAAGGCCAGGCCCTATGCTAGGCTTTGTATCAGATATGAAGGTAAATAAGACATGGTATTGATCCCAAATACTTAGTGTGGTGGGGAGGGAGACATCCCCTCCTCAAGCACTCTGACATGTTATGTTCCATTTAAAGGTTTAAAAGATCCCACAAGTTCTGAAATCGTTCAATCACTCAACGAATTCCAGTCATCCCTTGGTCTGCTTTGTGGATATTCCTGCTTGGGGCTTTGAATCAGAGTTCTGTAGGAAGATAGAGAGGGAAAGGCGATCTCTCATCAAGGAAAGGAGGGAGATAGCGAGAAGGAAAACAAAGAGAATTCCCTGCCTGCACACTTAATTGAAGGGAAGACCACTGTGGCCTGAGCCTTGGACACTCTGTCCAGTGTCCTAGGCTTCGTATAATTTCTTTCTTTTTTTATTTTTATTTTTATGTTTTTCAGGCTGAGTCTCACTCTGTTGCCCAGGCTGAAGTGCAGTGGTGTGATCTCGGGTCACTGCAACATCTACCTCCCTGGTTCAAGCAATTCCCCCGCCTCAGCCTCCTGAGTAGCTGGGATTACAGGCACACACCACCAGGCACAGCTAATTTTTTTTGTATTTTTGGTAGAGACAGGGTTTCACCGTGTTGGCCAGACTTGTTTTGAACTCCTGACTTCAGGCGATCTGCCCATCTTGGCTTCCCAAAGTGCTTGGATTACAGGCGTGAGCCGCTGCACCTGGCCAGGATAATTTATTTCTAAGAGAAGGAGGTCCTCTCCCTTATTCATTGGAGATTTTGCCTCCTCACTCCTCACCCCTGTCCGGGCCAAAGTGTGCAGAGGGTGCAATTGCACTGGCTTGTGGTCACATATGAACTCAGGCTTCAAATCCTTGGTTCTTCCAGGCCCCTACTCTTTTTTTTTTTTCCTGTCTTCTGACCTTTGTGTGTAAGCTTTTTTTTTTTTTTTTTTTCTGGCAGGATCAACCAGGTAGGTAAACTTTTTGATAGCAGGGCTTATAGCATAGAATGGTGGATTTTTATCTCAAATATGCCCTTCAATGAGTAGCATGGTCTTAGATGGCATAGCTTCCAAAATGAACTTGTTGCAGCTGAGTTGAAGGTGGACATGGCAGTGCACTGTGTGGAGTGGCGCCTCCTGTAAGTAGGCACTCAGAGACTGACAAATGAATGATGTATCATGGGCTCCATGTGACCCCGAGCTAACCTCAGAGATGTTTGCTAAAAGTGTTTCTGGCTCTGTTGGGACATGTGTCCTTGGAGCCCTGCCATCTGGGTAGGGAAGGTGCAGCTTAATAGATTGGTGTGGCTTTTTAGAGGGTGGCAGAAAACCAGGCAATCCCAGTCCAGTGTGGAGGGAGCCAGCAATCCTCAGACACACAATTCAGGCCTGGCTGGTGTGAGTGTGTAAGAGAAGGGGGAGGGAGTTGCTTCCTATTTATCGGTCATTGAGATGGGATGAGATGGTTATTCAGGAAGTCCTGTCTACCTTCCTCAACCTATCAGAATTGAAGTCCAAGACTTATAAGTGGATGGCTACCACATAGAGAGAGAGAGTGGTGGGGGCGTGGGGGGATTTGCAACTCATAATGAAAATGGAAATGTGAAGATGAAGGAAAGATATGCAAAACCCTACCTTGTGCAGTATTAATTGCTCACAGTGGTCAAGTGCTACTCTGTGCCAGGACCGGTGCTTCGGAGCATTATGTGGTTTCATCCTCACACAGCTCACAGTAGGGTGATCATTCCCATTTTACTCATAGGGAAACAGGTTAGTGATTGCCCGGAGTCACAGTAAGCAGTGGAGCAGGCATACACATTTGGCATCTATGATATCTACAAACTGTAGCACCTCAGAGCTGGAGAAAATCTTAGAGAACATCTAATTCAGCCTCTTCATAGTCAGGTGGGGAAATGATGCCAGCATTGGGGTGGCCATGGACCAAGGCCAGACAGTTGGTGAATGGCAGCCCTAAGATTTGCCTGCAGCCTGCAGTTGGGTGAGGCAGGTAGGCTCTGAGGGGGGAATTTAAGGTGGCGCTCACCCTCAGTTGCGGACTCTGTGAGCACTCCACGTGCCCCACCGAGTCCCAGCCTTGAGCAGATGTTTCTTCTGGTTTTGTGGTGTGAACCACAGAGGCCCAGGTCGGGCTTTATAAAGGACTTGATTTGATATCCCAAAGTGAGGAATAAATAGAATATTGTGTGGAGTTTTGCCAGCACACCAAAGTAGATTTTTACCCAGGGGCTGAGTGGATGTTCTGCTTCTGGTTGGTAGCCCAGAAGAAGAGCGAACTCTGGCCCCAGAAATGAGGGGTGAAACTAGGAGAATCCTGGTCATGTGGCGCCACAGGGTGGACTCCATGGGAAAGGAGACTCCATGTCTCTCCTCCAGACTCCACTGGGCTGAAATGAGGAAGTGCTCGGAATAGCTTCTAGGGGAGGGACTTGCCCCATCAGACCCAGAAAGGCCCGGGAAGGTTAGGTGCGCTGACACACGGACAGGCACACAGTTCCCAGTCTCAGGCATTAGGCCTGCTTTATTTGCAAGAATTTCTCTCTCCACCTGTGTATGGCCACCTTTCCAAGCCTGGGCCTTCCCACTCCGGTTTTAGTTCAAGGACAAAAAAAGGCAAACCCCACGAGCAAAGTACCCTGCCATCATTCCCATCCCCTGTAAGCAGGAGTCAGCTTTTCCTGGAGAGGGGTGGGAGGTAAGAGCCAGGTCTTTACCCCCGCCCGGCTCAGCCTCACTAGGAGTGTCCAGGGGCAGACAGGTGGCCCCAGGTGCTGTCACAGGGGGCGGGGGGAAGGCTTCCTCCCAGTGGCCCCGGGGACTTGAGAGCAGGGGCAGGCAAAGGGACAGGAACAAGCTGACCGGCTTCTGGTGCCCTCGCACTCCCCGCATCAGCGCGGGAGCCCAGTCCCAGGCTGCAAGGAGCAGTGGGGGTCTCGACCTTGCCTAGAGCAGACCTTGGCAAGGCAAGTCCCTTGTCCTCTTCTTCTTGGGTCTCAGTTTCCTCATCTCACCAGGCACGCTGCCCGACTCGGGTCTTAACATTTTGAGTTCTTTGCTTTTCTTGCCATTTCCCCGGCCCAGACATTTCTCCAGCTCCTGTCTTGAGTCCCTATCTCCGGCCCTGCAGGCCCTCTCTGTCCTCTGGGGGTTCCCCTGGCTCCCTTTAACCCCCTCCCCCGAATCCCCACTCCCACCCCCGGGATCTCCCAACCAGAGCACGAAGGAAAGGCGGAGTAGGGAAGAGAAGGGGGAGTAGACCTGTGAGAAGGTTAGAAGGAGGAGAAAATAGAAAGAGAGAAAGAAACGAGGGATCAAGAGAAACGAGCAAAAGAACGAAAACTGGGGAGGAATGAGGTGAGATGCTGGAAAGGGGAATCCAAAGCCATGCTGAAGAGAGACTGAAGACAGGAAAAAGAACGAACGAGCGCGCGAACCGGCACGGTCTGAAAGGACCAAAGAGAGAGAAAGAGGAAAAAAAGAGGGGGGTGTGCGGGAGAGCGGAGGGAGGGAGCTGCGAGCTCGGAGGAGGGAGGCTGGCCGGGAAGGAGAGGGAGGGGCCGAGGGACGAAGGGGGTGGGGGCTGGCTCAGCACAGCCGCCGCGGCTCCAGCCGCCCGCTCGCTTGCTCAGTCGCTCCCGGTGCCCGCCGCCCGCCGCCCGCCGCCCGCCGCCCGGCTGCTCACAGCTCCGGCTCCTGCCCGGCCCTCTGGCCCGGCTCGGGCTCCGGAGCACAGGACCGCACGACTGGCCGGCCGAGCCCCGGGCCGGCCGCCGGAGTAGGTAGGTGTCTGGGTGGGGACGGTGGGGACAGCGAGGACACGGAGCCTCTGACGCCAGGGGCACCAGGGAACACGGGAGTGGGGGTTCCGACCCCGGGGAGGGGACTTTGCAGCCCAGCGACTAACTTTCCACCAGCTCCATGGATCCCCGGCCGCCCTGCTTGGGTCCTGGCTGCCGAAGCCAAGTTTGGCGCGGGGAGGAGCTGGATACCGGGGCTAGCGGGAGCGCCAGGGGTTTCGAGCTGGACGTGGGGCGCCTCGGTGTAGGCAGGCGCAGCCCTCCGGCCGCAGTCAGGTTGCAGCGTCCGCGGCGCCTCCACGTGCGGGGGAAGACCCGAGAGCAGCGGCGCGGCGCGGGTGTCCCGGGGAGGGCGCCCGCCCGCCCCCTTGAGTCTGGGGACTCCGCTCTCAAGCCGCCCCGGGTGCGCCGGCTGCGTGCACTGCACCGGCGCTTTCCCCGCCGGGGTCGGGACGCAGAGCCTGCGGGGACGCGGCAGGTTCCCCGCAGTGGCCGGCGGTGCTCCTCATGGTCGTCAAGCCCTAGCAGGTGCCACGCACGCTTTTGCTTTTGGGAAAAGCGAAACAGAACGTGGATCCCCCTATTTCTTTTTCATCCCGTCGCCTTTACTCTATTCCGGGAAGTCCAGGACCCGGACGGCCATGCAGGTTGGCTCCCTGGACGGCCTTTCAGCCCTCGGCGGCGACCCTGGCTACCAAAGTTAAAGGAGAAGCGAGTCACTCTCTGCGCGCGCCTGGAGCGTGGTCCCGAAGTTCCCAACTTCTCGCCCAGCCGTGGGCGGTAGTGTTGGAGGTGGGGAAATGGGTGGTGGTTGTGGCTCCTTGGAGCTGCCGAGCGCAGCCGCCTTCCTCCTGGACTTGGTTTATTTTCCTAATTTGTTAGAAAAAAAGTACGACTTAAAAATAGAATCGTTCCTCGCGGGCGTCAAGGCTCGTGAGTGGGACGCAGCCATCACCTGTCCTGAGCCCGGGAGCGCCAAGCCTCGGCGTGGCCGTCCCCGGAGTCCCGGAGCCCAGGCGGCTTCTCCTGGACCTGGACTCGCTGGCTCCATCCCGCGGCAGCCGCATCTTGGGATCCGTGCACCGCAGCCGGCGCTGCGAGGCCAGTGTGACTGTCGCCCGGGTGGTGATGCTCTCCGGAAAAATATTTCAAAGTGGGTCCTCTTCAGGATCGCCCACCCTCCATCCCTCCAAGAGCCGAGAGAACAGGGTCTCCGGGGGTTGAAGGAGGGCTTTGGGATGGTTTGGGCTACCGGCCATCTCGGCTCGCTCAGGCAGGGGTTCTCGTGCCCGGCACCGGCGCCCCTCCGGCGCTCTGCCGGGGAAACAGGGGTTAAAGCCCGGGTTTGGGGGGCGGCGCGCGGCGGCAGTTCTGGGCAATTGGAGCCTGTCCCGGGGCTCTGTCCCACGCGTCCCCGGAGTCGGAGGTGCAGGATTCGCTGACCTCTGTGGCTTCTCGTAGCCAGCGGAGCACCGGTCCAGCAGCTCTCTTTGTTGGGGTGCTGTCGGGAGATTCTCTTCAGAGGTTTAGGGGGTTCTGTGGGACCAAACTCGGGGCTTTGCAAAGAGGGTCCCTCTGCCGTCGCTCCCTGCAGATTGGGCGGGGTGCCCCGAGGGCGTTGAACAGACAGTGAGCATCCTCTGCTCCTCTGGCAGATTTTCCTGGTGCACACCATGCACCAGCTCCCTCCGTTGCTCACATTTTGTGTAAGCCGCTAGAAATTCCAGGTCAAGGACTGCAATCTTGCCACTTCCTCCCACTCACAGATCAGCAAACTGAGGTCCCGAGAAGTGAAAAGACTTGCTTAGAGCTGCTATACAGAGGAAGAGTAGGTAAACCAAGTCTCCTGACTTTCGGGTCAGGGCCTTTTCTAGTACTCCGCACGAACTTTACAGCTTTCTTTGTAAAGGGCGGTTGTTCCCAGTCAGGCCACTGCACATCTTTGACAGGCTCCCGGCCTGGGTGTGTGTGAGGTTAGAGACAAAGGACCTGTCTCTGGATTTTCAGGTTAGGTGCTGTGCTGGGAGCATCTCCCAGGATAAATCACTTCTGTGACAGTTTGTTGCATACCTGTTCTGTTCCTGCACCGGGCCCTCCGGGTAAATGGAGGCCACACAGAAGGCTCAGCCCCATCAGGTGCCACCCATAGGGAAAGAGGAACCATTGATTTGTAGTCAAGGAAGTGAGTGCAAGTCGGCATTCTCAGGTGAAATCACTTCTGGAGGGGCTGGATCAGGGATAGTCCCTGGAGAAGGCACGATTAGGAGCTGATCCTCAGTAGGTTTCCAGGTGGGGAAGGAGGGTTGTCAGGACACAGGGCATTCGTCCTAAGAAGGAGGCAGGAAAGCCGGTTAAGTGGCTGGTCAAAGCACAGCACTGTCAGGGCCAATGAGCACTGGGCCTCTGAGTGAGAATCACTAGGGAAGCTAGAAGAGCCAGTTGCTCAGAGTGCAAGCTTAGAACGCGGCCCCAGAAGTCTTCTAGGCCTAGACTTAGGGCGAGCAATTGGCTGGCAAGTCAGTGCCCCAAGTCAGAGCCGAGGGTGGTGGAGTCCGATGGGCAATATTCTGCCTTTTGCTTCTTTTCTCCTTTCTCATCATTCCCAGGGGTTTCAATCATTCTCATTCTTTTGCCCCTTCCCTTTTTTTTCCTTTTTTTTTTTTTTTTTTTTGAGACAGAGTCTCACTTTCTCACACAGGCTAGAGTGCAGGGACACAATTTTGGCTCACTGCAACCTCTGCCTTCTGGCTTCAAGTGATTTTCCAGCCTCAGCCTCCCAAGTAGCTGGAACTACAGGTGTGCGCCAACACACCCGGCTAATTTTTGTATTTTTAGTAGAAACGGGGTTTCGCCATGTCAGCCAGGCTAGTCTCAAACTCCTGACCTCAAGCAATCTTCCTGCCTCGGCCTCCCAAAGTGCTGGGATTACAGGCATGAGCCACTGTGCCCAGCCCTTTTGCCTCTTCCCAACCATAACTTTTAGCTACTTCAGTGTTCTGGACTTAGGAAAAGCAGACACATGTAGTCAGCAAATAGTTCTTGAGCTCCTTCTTTGTGCTAGGCGCTGGTCTAGGCCCTTGGGATACAGCAATGAATCAGACAGGAAGAGTCCCATACCTTGTGATGCTGACATTCTAAGCTCTGTCCTCCATAGGCTTCAAGTCTAGTTATAGAACAGAGGCAAATACATAAATGATGTCTGAAGAAGTCCTAAAATGGGACAATATAACAGAATTCTGAACCTCCCCTCTAGTAGCTCAAGGCTCCAAGATGAAAGGTTTGAAGCTGTTGGCTCTGCAATTTGCCCATGACCCCAGCTCCTGGTTGCCAGGGGTAACCCAGAGGCAGCTGCAGTGTGACCTTAGATGCAGTATTGAAGAAATGCTGCCAAGCAGGGTGCGGCGGCAGGGAGCTGGTGAGTGTTGGCAACTATGATCTTGCTAGGTATCCATAGAGACTGGTGCCAGGTAACCATGTCCTTCTTAAATTTCAGCATCCACAGCTGGTGTGCTCTAGAGCTCCATTGTACAGATGGGTAAATGGAGCCCTGAATCTGCAGATTGGGAAGTCTGTGCAGTAAGAGGGCCCAGCCGGTATAGAATCCAGGTGTCCCTGATACCCAATTCAATTTAAAATGCTGATCTTTTCTTCCTAGAAAAGCGTTTTTTCCTGGCAGACTAGCAATGCTCAGATTTCAGTGTGGAGGGCTTGTGAAAACACAGGTTACTAGGCCACACTCCCAACGTTCTGATTCAATGGGTGTGGAGTAGGTCCAGTAATTTGCATTTCTAAACAAGTTCCTAGGCCATGCTGATGTTCTAGTTCTGGAGACCACACCTGGCAAACCAATGTGGTAGAACAAGGGAAAGTGAATGATTTTTTTTTTTTTTTTGAGATTATAAAACTGGGGAGCCTGGAACAAAGGCTGTGATTTAGTTCTAGGAACTCATAGGACTTGCTATGTGCATCCCCTCCCCCTCACCCCCAGGAGGCCATAGAATTAAAAGAATATTTTATCTTCATCAGCACACACACAGAGAGAATATATTGCAATATAATTAGGGAATAAATAGGTGTCGTGTATTGGATGTAGACTCCATCCCTGGTGACTCTGTGGGGGTTTATTATAGCAGTGTTATAATTGAAAAGGTGTCATCCACTCTGAGAGTCCCTCATGAAACTTTCATGGTCTGGGTGGTCATTGTCCAAAAAAAACATGTCTTCTTCATTTAAAAGACTGAAAGTCAGAGAGATTGCTTCTTCTGCTAATGGGACTATCTATTTCATTTGACAGTAACTATGCAATGTATTCTTAAGGAAGCGGCAGGGGTTGGTGGGGGGAACAACTGAACAGCCAGTGTGAACGGAGAGGGGCTGAAGGAAGTCCACATCACAGGTTCACAGGTCTGCTTGTTGAGCATTTCAAAATGTTTTGAAACTCTGTCTTCCTGTATTTCTGATATGAAGCTGTATCTCAGCAGGAAGAGGAGAGTTTTTGTTTCAACTTAGCTGGTCGGGTAAATGTAACAGCACACTTTATCCCCAATGTGTTAATTAGACCCAAAAGAAAAAAACCATAAAAGAGTTGTTCTCCTAAACGCTGGCATTTTTCATCTGGATTCTATTTATCGATTATTTTATAGTTGAGAAGGAGCAAAAATCCATGTTTTTATAGCAAATAAAGCTGGCTGCAGTAATTATGCAGGCTCAACATGTCTGTTCTGGAGCAGGAAGTTGGAATTCAGCCTGACTCTCAAACATTTGGGTGAGATCTAATTGAAAGACATTTCAAAGAACAAATATTTAGGAATGCGGACTTTTGCCGATGGTCTCTCTGGGCCAAGTGTGAGTATCTTGCTTTTAGTTTGATCCTCAAAGGTGGGAGGCGACCATGGAGAAGGACCTGGTCGGTAATGTTGAGACCATAGTCAAAATGTGAGGCTGAAACTTAGAGAGAATCAGTGAGGCTTAGTAAAGTGAAGAAAGATGCCTTCAGGGAATATATCCCCTGTACCTGGTGAGCAAGGGGAAGATCAATTAATCAAATGTAAATACTTATTGACTTTCTAACCTTGGGATAGGCACAGTGAGAGCAGAAGCCAGGACTTTTACTTGTTATATATCTTTTATAATGGTTAGCTCAGGTATCCATTGTGACAAAAGCCCTTGATTGGAGTGGGAATGAAGGCCGTAAGTGACAGAGAAGCTGAATTCAACTGGCTGAAACAATAAGGAATTTAGTATCTCCCATAACAAGAGGTCTGGGCCGTGTCTACCCTAAAGTTGATTCTTTCAGTGGTTCAACAGCGTCATCAAAGATTTGGATGCTTTTCATCTTTCCTGTTTCCAAGATCACAAGACGGTGGCAACAGTTCTAGGTGTTATAGCCTCACAATCATGAGCAGGGGCAGAAAAGGCAGGAGGGACTCTTACCCAGAAGCCCCTCAGCAGACTTTCCCTTTTGTCTTATTGGCCAGATCTGTGAATCATGTGTCATGCTTAAGCCAACCACAGGCAAGAGAAGGAAATCATTGTAACTGACCTAGAACAATCTTTTTTTTTAAAGGGATCTCCCTCTGTTGCCCAGGCTAGAGTGCAGTGCTACTATCATAGCTCACTACAGCCTGAAACTCTCCTGGGCTCAGCTGATTGTCCTGTTTCAGCCTCCTGAGTAGATGGGACTGCAGATGCACACCACAGCACCTGGCTTGACTTAGAACAATCTTGATTTGTGTACTGGGCCTCAGAGAGGATCCAAATTAGGATTCTTTTGGAAGGGTAAAAGGAGCAACTAACTGCCATAGAGCTCAAGACATGGGTTTGAATGATCTTTCTACTCCTTTGAAGCCCTGTTTTTCACCTCTTGTGCCTCAGTTTACCGAATGTAGGATGGGGATTTATTGGGAAGGTAAATCTGAATTGGCTCCATAATTATACTTGATTAGTACAAGAGAGTAGAAGATTATTTGTAGATTGATCTCTGAATCAAATAATTTATAATCATCGATTGCAGGGAATATGTGAGGACTAGACCATCAAGACCATCAAATAGAGAACAGAACTGGAGAATAAATAATCATGACGTGCAGACCCACCACTATAGAAGGTGCATGACATCAATAGGAGCCATAGTAGCTAGGGAGGACTTCCTGGAGGAGGTGGTTCATGGCGCATGTTCTGAAACTCCAGCACTTAAGTATGGATAGGTTATAAACTCCTTCTACCAAACTTGCTTCCTCTTGCTTTTTTTTTTTTTTTCTCAGTGGTAAAAGGGGACCATCAGTCAGTCTCTTTATCTCAAGCCATGTTTCAACTCCTGATTAAATATTATTATTTTTATTATTAGTTTTGAGCTAGAATCTTACTCCTGTTGCCCAGGCTGAAGTGCAGTGTTACAATCTTAGCTCACTGCAGCCTTGACCTTCTTGGGTCAGATGATCCTCCCACCTTAGCCTCCCAAGTAGTTGGCATTATAGGTGTTACCACCTCACCCAGCTAATTTTTTATGTATGTATGTGTATGTATATATATATATATATATATTTTTTTTTTTTTTTTTGGCGGAGATGGGGTTTTGCCACTTTGCCCAGGCTGGTCCTGAACTCCTGGGCTCAAGCAATCCACACACCTCAGCCTCCCACAGTGCTGAGATTACAGGCGTGAGCCACTGCCCTGAGCAGATATTATTATTAAAAGCAGAATTTGGATGCTTGGCCGCCATCATGAAACCTATATGCCTAAACTGAAATCTAATGTTTTCTCACCTCTCAAGTCATCTCCCCTTCTGGATTCTTCACTTTTATTGCTGGCAACACCATCTTCCCAGATGTTTGGGCTCAAAACCTGAGCATGTACCACCACCTCCATTCCATATACCCTGCTTGCAATATTCAAGCATCGTCTTGCCTTTTTTTAAAGTTAATTAATTTTTTTTTTTGAGATGGAGGCTTGCCTTTGTCACTCAGGTTGGAATGCGGTGGTGTGATCTTTGCTCATTGCAACCTCTGCTTCCCAGGTTCAAGCTATTTTAGTGCCTCAGCCTCCTGAGTAGCTGAGATTAGAGGCATGTGCCACCACACCCAGCTAATTTTTGTATTGTTAGTAGAGACAGGGTCTCACCATGTTGGCCAGGCTGGTCTTGAACTCCTGATCTCAGGTGATTCGCCTGCCTCGGCTTCCCAAAGTCCTGGGATTACAGGTGTGAGCTACTGTGCCCAGTTGCCTTTTGTTTTTAGGATGTTTCTTGGATATGTTTTCTCCCTTCTGACATGAAACATCCTCTTTGCTCAGGTCCTCTCCATCTCATGCCAGGTGATGGCACTGCCTTCTACTCTGCCATCCTCAGAGCATATTGCATGGGTGTATGTGGGGACATGTGTCTTTGGGAGTAGTCTATGGGGGCTCCGTAAATAGGATAGTTTTTGCAAATTCTACTGCAGAGGTAGAGTCTGCAAAGAGTCCAGAATCCGTGGCTGCAAATCTCTTATGTTGCTCTGGGAGCCATTTTCCAGCCTCCCATCTCTTTCCCTTCAAATCATGCCGAAGCATTGTTTTTTGTTTGTTTGTTTTTGGAGACAGGGGTCACACTCTTGCCCAGGCTAGTGTGCAGTAGTACGATTATAGCTCACTGGAGTCTTGAACTCCTGAGCTCAAGCTATCTTCCCGCCTCAGCCTCCAGGGCAGCTGAGACTATAGGCATATACCACCATGCCTGGCTAATTTTTTTTTTCTTTTTTTTGTAGAGATTGGTCTCGTTATGTTACCTGGGCAGGTCTCCAACTCCTGGCTTCAGGTGATCCTCCCACCTTGCCCTCCCAAAGTGCTGGGATTACAGGAGTGAGCCACTGTGCCTGGCCTAAAACACTGTTTTTATCAACTCATTATCTTACATTTTTTGTCCACAGTGCTTACCGGATGAAGCCCAAATTCCTCAAATAGGCAGTTGAAAGTCTCGCCAATCTGCCTGCATCCTGCCTCCCCTGTCCTTACCTGCTCCCCGCTAGGGCTCACCACTATGGCTGACTCAGCTTCAAGTCCTGTCTCTCCCTGTGTTTAATCCAAATCACCCTTTCCTTCAAGACCAGCGTTAGCCCTGCATCCTCAAGAGACCTCCCCTCACTACTGGAGCCCACAGTGATCTCGAAGCATCGATCTTTCCTTCCCCCGAACTTCTGTAGCAATTATTGCCCACACCACACATTTGGTACTTAATGTACTGCTGGTGTCATTGATAACATTTTGTTGGTATGTTTATTGTCTTCCCAATTGGATATAAATCCCCTGGGACCCAAGGTGGGGGTGGGGTATCTGTCTTTATATCCATCTGTCCAGCAAGCACATAACACTTCAGTATTTATTGAATGAATAAATCATAGGAATAGATTATTTACCTGAGAAACATCAGTTAATCTTCACCCTTTTCTCTTAACCTCAGTTGGAGGAAGGGACTACATTTAATGAATTCCTGCTCGGTGCTGGGTACTACTTTAGGGGATTTTATTTTTTTATTTTTTTTTTATTGCATTTTAGGTTTTGGGGTACATGTGAAGAACATACAATATTGTTGCATAGGTATACACGTGGCAGTGTAATTTGTTGCCTTCCTCCCCTTCACCTATATCTGGCATTTCTCCCCATGCTATCTC
>CAUYQU010087560.1:0-26534 GCA_963574635.1 Cheracebus regulus | reverse complement strand
GGTTTTATACCTGTTCATCCGGCGGGTCTTTCAATCCCCACCCAAATTCTTCAACCCGCGTTGGCATTTTTTTTTTTTTTTTTTTTTTTTGGTCTTTCTAAGGTTCAATTCATGTATAATCGGCCTCTCAAAGTGTTGGGATTACAGGCATGAGCCACAGTGCCCAGCACATTTCTCTCTTTTTATAATTAATTTTTTACCCTACAAATGTACACTTATTGTCTAAAAATTCTAACAGTACAGAGGCATACAGGGTACAAAAGTCAAAATCTCCATTCATCTCTCCTCAGGCCCCATAGGGTTGAGACTCACTACAGCATACTAGTTTTTTTTCTGAAAACATGTCGTGTTCATAAGCACATCATACTTTTTATGGAAAGCAGTGGTTAGCTGTTCACAGTGGACCCTTCCAGACTTTTTCTATATATGTGTATCTATTTACACATATAGGTACTATGAATCTTTTATGTTTTTATCACATATACTGGATTGTATTAAACATATTGTTCTGAAATTTGCTTAATATTACGTTAGAAACATTGTCTGTGTCAATACATCCAGCACTGCCTGACTCTCCTTTGCAGATGTAGAGTTCTCACTGTACTATAAGAAGTATTTGGTAGTTGTTTTTAGTTTTCCCAGTTTGGCTATTTGCAGATTTTCTTTAATGCAAACTATGCTGTAATAAATATCCGTGTACATTATACATATGTTGCTGAATCAATGTGTGTGAGCATTCCTGTTGTATTTTATTTTTACTTTTATTTTATTTTATTTTATTTTGACACCATCTTACTCTGCCACCCAGGCTGGAGTGCAGTAGCACAAACACAGCTCACTGCAGCCTTGACTTCCTAAGCTCAAGTGATCCTCCCACCTCAGCCACCCAAATAACTGGGTCCTGAATGGGCATATGCTACCATGCCAGGCTATTTGTTTCTATTTTTTATAGAGATGAGGTCTTGCTATGTTGCCCAGGCTGGTCTTGAACTCCTGGCCTCAAGTAATCCTCCCACCATGGCCTCCCAAAGCACTGGGATTACAGGCATGAGCAACTGCATCCAGCCTGAGCATCACTGTTTTAAGAGATACTCCCAAAGTGCTCTCCACAAAGGATTACAACAGTGAACACTTCCATCAGCTGAATATTTTGGGGAACTTGGGGAATGAAGTAGCATATTATCGTTGCATTTATTCATTTTCCCTAGTTGTGACATTAACTTTCAAATGTTTCTTAGTCATTTATTTTTTTTTCTGTAAATTGCCTTAAGTTTGCCTTTTTCTTTTGACTTACTTTTTCTTGTAATTTGAAGGAACCCCTTATATATTATGGTTCTATGGTTCTGTGAAAACACTTCCTCTCTCTGCTATTTGACACGTAGCTTTAATTGTGCATCATTCAATAAATGAAAGTTTTTAAAATATTTATGAGGACAGATCTGTCCATCTTTTCTTTGGGTTCTTGTGGTTAGAGAGTTATTTGAAAGACCATCTTTACCCCCAAGGTTGTTTAAAAAAAAAAAGAAAAGAAAAGAAAAAAAACAGGCCAGGCAAGGTGGCTCACGCCTGTAATCTCAACACTTTGGGAGACCGAGGCAGGCAGATCACCTGAGGTCAGGAGTTCAAGACCAGCCTGACCAACATGGAGAAACCCCACCTCTACTAAAAATACAAAATTAGCCAGGTGTGGTGGTGCATGCCTGTAATCCCAGCTCAGCTACTCGGGAGGCTGAGGCAGGAGAATCACTTGAACTGAGGAGGTGGAGGTTGTGGTGAGCCAAGATTGCGCCATTGTACTCCAGCCCTGGGCAACAAGAGCAAAACTCTGTCTCAAAAAAAAAAAAAAAAGAACATCTCCTATACTACCTTCCAGCGCCTTTATGGGAAATTTTTAATATTTGAATTTTTAATTCATTTGAAATATGCTTCTGAAAACAATATGAAACAAAATCCCTAATATGATAATGGTGGAATTCCTGCCGATTCCCATCTTCAATAGAAATCTTCTAACGTTTCATCGTCATATCTGCAGTGGCTTCTGCCCTTATTGAAGCTTGTCAATAGTTCCTTTTCAAATAAAGAATGCACGTTGAATTCTATCAAGTGCTTTTTCAACATCTAATGAGATCAGCATTTGAGCTCTTTCAATTTTTTTTTCTTTTTTATTTCTATTTCTCTCCTTTTGGTGGCGCCGAATGAATCTTTCAATTTATTAACATGAATTGCATTACTGAATTTCCTAATGTTCAAATTTCATTATTTCTCTAAGAGTTATATTTCTCAATTTTTCAATGTGTCTCAAATTTCTGATATGAAAGAAATGATATTTTCTTTTTTTTTTTTTAAAGATGGGGTTTCACCATACTGGTCAGGCTGGTCTCGAACTCCTGACCTCAGGTGATCTGCCCACCTCAGCCTCCCAAAGTGCTGGGATTACAGGCGTGAGCCACCGTGCCCAGAAGAAATGACATTTTCAGTATGAACCATCTTCTAAAAAGCAAAAACAAAAGAAATGACATTTTTATTTCACATTATTTAAGAAGATTTAAAAATGAAAATCTAATTATTCTACTTTTTTAATACCAAAAGTGTAAGTTACGCAGAAGAATATGTTTTTGTTTTCTTTCTAGAAAATAAGTACTTAAATTGGTATTATAGCATATGGCCCTGACATTAAATTTACTTTTTTGAGACTCTTGTTTCCTTGATGCTTTAGTTTGCATCGAGTTGTAGGTTATCTTGTAATGCAGCAAGCTTTTCTTAAATGGCTCTCAGTATGCCAGGTTCTGGGCTTGCTGTAGCAAGAGTCACAAAATTTGTTATAGCCAATCAGTCCTCAGTCCACTGAAGCAACAGAGAATCATCAGGGTCTCCTATTTCTATCTATAAGCAGAAAGATGCCGTGTTTGTGCTCTCTCATTCACAGAAGGCACCATGTCAAATGTTTTAACAGCAGTCACAATTTGTGTTCATGAGAATGGAGTCATCTTTGTATCTTCCACATGTACTACCATGTAGAGTTGTGTGATTAATAAGTTATTTTCAAATAATGCCGATGGTGAAGATGATGTTAAAGAATAATGAAATTCCAGCTGAGGAACAAAAAACAAAAGAAAAAAAAGAATAATGAGGACTGACAGCCACAAGAAGCGTTACGCAAACTAACGTATGACTGTATATGTACAAAAGGTCATCTAAACCATCTTTGTATTCTCACCAGTGACGTAGGAATTGTTTCGAAATATTCCCAATGACCTTTCAACCTGAACTTCTTGTTTTAACTCATCAGAATCACATCAGGTTTTTTTTCTGTCAAGTATTCAAATAACATTACTTGATATGTTTCAATCTGTCAGTAACTGATAAAGAAACTTCCTATATTTGCTGAAAATATATCCTAATAATTTGTATTAACACATAATTTATTAAACAAAACATTTTTCCAGGCCCAATTGTTTGTGAAAACTTTTTTTTTTTAAGACGAAATCTCACTCTGTTGCCCAAGCTGGATTGCAGTGGCACAATCTCGGCTCACTGCAACCTCCACCTCCCAGGTTCAAGCGATTCTCCTATCTCAGCCTCCTCAGTAGCTGGGATTACAGGCGCTCACCACCACACCTGGCTAATTTTTTTTTTTTTTTTTTTTTTTTTTAGTAGAGACAGAGTTTCACCATGTTGGTCAGGCTGATCTCAAACTCCTGACCTCTTGATCCTCCCGCCTCAGCCTCCCAAAATACTGGGATTACAGGTGTGAGCCACTTCACCTGGCATGAGAACTTTTTGTAACCTTTCTCTTTTTTTTCAGATGGAGTCCTACTCTGTCCCCCAGGCTGGAGTGCAATGGTGTGATCTCGGCTCACTGCAACCTCCACGTCCCAGGTTCAAGTGATTCTCCTGCCTCAGCCTCCAGAGTAGCTGGGATTACAGGTATATGCCACCCCGCCAGGCTAATTTTTGTATTTTTAGTAAAGACAAGGTTTCACTATCTTGGTCAGGCTGGTCTCAAACTGCTGACTTCATTATCCACCCACCTCAGCCTCTCAAAGTGCTGGGATTACAGGCATGAGCCACTGCGCCCAGCCTGTAACCTCTCAATGAATATAAATCAAAAAAGAATAGTCTCTCATAAAGACCTTTTCTATAAGCCAATTGGTCTTGAACATCTGGCCTCAAGTGATCCTCCCGCCTCAGCCTCCCCAAGTGCTGGAAGTACAGGTGTAAGTCACCACACCCAGCCCCTCTATAAGCCAATTGGAAATTAAATGAACAATAATATTAAAATGGTATTAAACCACATGTTCTCACAAGTAGGAGCTAAACGATGGGTATTAGTGGACAAAAAGATGGCAACCGCAGACACTAGGGACTACCAGAGGGAGGAGGGAGGTGGGGGCAAGGGTTGAATAACTATTGGATACTACGCTCAGTACCTGGGTGACAAGATCACTCCTACCCCAAACCTCAGCATCACACAATATACCCAGGTAACAAATCTGCACATGTACACCCCGAATCTAAAATAAAAGTTGAAATTGTTTAAACATAAATAAAGTTGTTGTTAAAGAGATTTTTTTAATAAAATAAAATGGTGGTGGAGGAAATGAAATAGGGAATTCCATTTGTTTTAAGTTATTTTACTTCCCAGCTATATCACTAACTTCCTCATTTTTCTTTTCTTTTTTTTTGTTTGTTTGTTTTTTATTTTATTTATTTCTTTTAACACTTTTGCTGGTAGGAAGCTAGTTCTTTAATAAGTATTTGTTAGAATGGTGATGAGTAAAATGGAAGAATCTGCATCTTTGAAAGCCGGCATACACTCTTTTTTCAAAAGCAGACATTAAAGTTAAAACATGGTATCTGACGCTGAGCTGTGCATTCTCTGAAAAAACAGAATGTGTTGAGAGATACTTTATTTTTTTAATTTGTTTTTACAGATCCCGTGAAAGCAGTTGTTGAGAGATTTTGAAATAAGTTCAAAACCAAACTGTAGAAAAACATCATTGAGGAATAAAAAAAAGAAAATAATTGAGGAATCATTACTAAAGGCAACTTTTGTCTAAAAATACAAGAATGTTTGCTTGCAGTGCAAAATCAGGTTTCAGCTGAAAAGTAAAGCCTGTTAATAACAGCAACCACAATAGCAAAAATTTCAAATATTTTTTGCTGCAATTTTTTTTTTAGCTCACCTTCAACTGTCTTGATCAAGTTATATTTTTTCTGCAATTTGAATTAAAGTATGCATCTTTTCCAAGCTTTTTCTGGTGTTTTCTTTCCCTAAAAAGGAAGACAAAGAATGAGTCTCAGCTATCTGAATAAGATATTAATGGGTTTCTAAAAAAAATTATAACCAGAGACAGTAAGAACAAAAATTTCTCATTTTTACTTCTCTTTTCAAATAATCTTTTCTGCATAGTTATCTTTTCCAATTAGTGAATGATAAAGACAAAATGGTACAAGTAAAATTTTTTAATTCCCAACTTTCCAAAGTACCTGCCTTTAAAATGGGTGCTGGCCAGGCGTGGAGGCTGTAATCCCAACATGTTGGGGGGCCGTGGTGGGAGGATCATTTGAGGTTGGGAGTTCAAGACCAGCCTGGCCAAGATGGTGAAACTCCATCTCTACTAGAAGTACAAAAATTATCCAGGCACAGTGGCAGGCACCTGTAATCCCAGCTACTTGGAGGATCGCTTGAACCCAAGAGTTGGAGGCTGCGGTAAGCTATGATGGCGCCACTGCACGCCTGCCTGAGCCGCAGAGCCAGAGCCTGTCTCAAAAAAAATAATAAAGTTGACATGCTGATGTTCCCTCAGCTGGAAAAAGCTAAGGCCATGGCTCTGCTTCTAAAACCCACAATGTTTCCAAGGGCACAGCATTAGTTTGAGAAGACTGATTCAGCAGAATTACGCATAATGATGTTAAGCATCAGTTACCACGCAACCTTTAACCAGGTATACCAGACCTCCACAGTTTCCCTGAAAGATATTGCAGCCCCAAACTCCTGGTCTCAAGAGATTCTCCTGCCTCAGCTTCTCCAGTTGCAGAGACTACAGTTATGTGCTACCATGCCTAGTTAATTTTTTTTTTTTTTTTTTTTTTAGTGACAGGGACTTGCTATGTTGCCCAAGCTGGTCTCCAACTCCTAGCCTCAAAACATCCTTCTGCCACAGCCTGCCAAAGTACTGGGATTATAGGCGTAAGCCACCACACCTGACCTCCATTTCTTGTCTACCAAATATGGTTGCTTGTGCTACTAAACTTTTATAATTTGCCAACTAGCAGTCAAACTCTGTTCTTTTAACCAAAAGTTAACTGTAATGCTGAGATTGTGAATAAATAACCACATCTGTTACTGATCTACCTTCATATTGAATAGTGTACAGGGGTGAATGATTCTTCCTTTAGCAAATACCAATTACAGATGATATCCTAATATGTAATCAATTTTTGTTTTTAAGAAGTTTGCTTCATTCTTCATTTCCTAAGGCTTCAGTGACTGCTAGCTGGTAGATGATAAAGCTGGTTTCCAGGATATGAAAGCTCAGTCAGCTATTAGTTTTAAAGTCCATATGGTGTGTAGTTAAGAATTCTACAGGCAGACTGGCTGGGTTCTGATGTGCACAAAGACACATGCTGGGTGACAGTGAGCAGGATTTCAGGCCCCATTTGTCCCATCAGCTTGCATTCTTGAGCAGGGCACAACTTGTACAGCTCTGCGTGGCAGCCCCACAGGTAGGTTTCCGCTTCTCCTGACTGTGGGTGATAGTTCTTGTTCTCCATGTCAAGCCAACCGATCAAAACATCATGCAGGTAAAAAGGAAGCAAAGCCATCTGTGAGTTTAAAACATTTAGTATATTTGTTACTCATGAGATTGCAAATGAAATCATGAATCCTTCCAGAAGGGAAGTAGAGGCCTGGCACAGTGGCTCATGCCTGTAATCCCAGCACTTTGGGAGGCTGAGGCAGGTGGATCACCTGAGGTCGGGAGTTAAAGGCCAGCCTGGACAACATGGTGAAACCTCATCTCTACTGAAAATACAAAAAAATTAGCCGGACGTGGTGGCACGCACCTGTAATCCCAGCTACTTAGGAGGCTGAGGAAGGAGAATCTCTTGAACCTGAGAGGCGGAGCTTGCAGTGAGCCGAGAACACAACATTGCACTTCAGCCTGGGCGTTAGAGTGAGACTCTGTCTCAAAACCAGAAAAGAAAAAGAAAGTAGAAATTGTAGGTATTTCCCAATCATCATAGTTTCCCTTAGGTGCCCCACTTTGGGAGAAAATGAAAGAACTGCAGCTGTGTGATCTTGGGATTTTGGTCTTCATGGCCCCCCAGAAACTTATCTAATTCATCTCAGCAAGCAGTAGTTGGAACATGACACCCTGGATGTGATTCAAGATATGTGTCTCCAGAAGGACTAATTAGCAGCTCATAGAGAAAAAGCTGTTCTCTGGTGCCCCATTAATTACAGTGCTCCTGGCAATTCAGGCGGCCTGCAGATGAATGCATCCTGCACAAAAAGGTCACATCCTGGTGTTGCTAGTCAGATCGGTGCACGATCTTATTGCTGTTCATGGTTATTTCCCTGATAATCGCTCCCCAGAGGTCAGTCTGGCTACAACCTACATCTTTGAGCACAGCAATTTGCGAGATTTATGGAAAACAATTTTTCAAAAATGTGCTCTCAATTTTCATTGGGCAAATTCCTCTTCCTCTGGTAAGTGCTGGAGCATATGGAGCAGGTAAATGTTTTAATGGACAGCATAAAAGTAACATTTTTCTTCTAAGGTTGATGATTTGCACTTAGGGCTTCCAAACCCATTTTTTCCTATAGCAAGTGTTCAGTGCAAATTAAAGAGAGACGGGAAAACTCCAAGCCTTCAACTTTGCTATCTCCGTAGCTCAGTAATGACTGCATCATTTCACAAATTCATATCACCTCCCTTTAGGGTTCCCATCCTCTGGGAGGAAACTTTTATTGAATTTCTCTACCCCAGGTTTTAGTCTCCTATCTGTTTCTTGTGTTATATACAAGGAACTCATTCCTTTCTAAAATTTAATACGATAAGATGAAAATGGCTAAAGGCAGTCTTTCCAGTCTCTAGGAGAAAAGATTAATGGTAGACACCATCACCTAATGAAAAGTTAAGGGAAAAAAAATGTGCAAGTAAACATTGCCCATGTGAATGTATGCAGTGCCTGGTTGCTCCTTAGAAGCATAACAATTGCAACCATTATTAATTTTCTTCTTCTATGACATGAAAGAACAATAATAACGGTCTTAGCATCAACCATCTCGCAATTCGAAGTTAGAATAACAGCAATATGATTCATTTTGTAAACCAAAAATAACATTCTAAGCCCCCCAGCTGGCTGAATGGACCCTTCCTCTCAGCCAAAGAGATTCTACAGAAAGCTGAAAAACTAATTCGGGCCTCAGTGGGAAGGGGGAGTCAGACATACGTCTCCTCCATTTGGAATTCAGGCACTGCTGACCAACATTAATATTAAAACAGAGATCTGAGGCTGGTGGCCCACAGCACTTAGCTGGGTGTGGTGGTGGGCGCCTGTAATCCCAGCTACTCGGGAGGCTGAGGCAGGAGAATTGCTTGAACCCAGGAGGCGGAGGTTGCAATGAGCTGAGATCACACCACTGCACTCCATACTGGGTGACAGGGCAAGACTCCATCTCAAAAAAAAAAAAACCAGAGATCTTAAGACTGACACAATTCACCCATATAACCTGCACAAGTAACCCCGAACCTAAAATAAAATTTGGAAATAAATAAAAAGGTGTTGAAATGCTGTCATTAAAAAACAGACTCTGTAGCAATAAGATACCAAATCCAATGTGCCTCTCGTAGAGCGTCACATAACAGATATGAGGCCCTAAGAGAAACAAAGTATTTTACCTCAAAATATATTTATTTGACATATTTTGAAATAGCCCTGCACAGCCCTCTCTTGTGGGGAAAATGTATATTCAGTAGAGAATTCCCTTACCTTTCCAGGTCTTCTCCTGATCCAAGAGAGATTCAACTAAGAGTCTGGCACCTTTTAAGGTACAAGGAGAGACATTCACCATCTATTCTCTCTGTAGCCTCCTACCTGGAGGCTTTATCCACCTACATAACAAGAATGTTGGCCACCTGGTGGCTCACACCTATAATCCCAGCACTTTGGGAGGCTGAGGAGTGAGGATTACTTGAGCACAGGGATTTGAGATCAGCCTAGGCAACATAGTGAGACTCCATTTCTATCAAAAAAAAAATATATATCGGGCATGTTGGCTCACACCTGAAATCCCAGCACTTCGGGAGGCCAAGGTGGGTGGATCATTTGAGGTCAGGAGTTTGAGACCAGCCTGACCAATATGGTGAAACCCTACCTCTACTAAAAATACAAAAACATTAGCCCAGCATGGTGGCGGGCACTTTTAGTCCTAGCTGCCCAGGAGGCTGAAGCATGAAAATCGTTTGAACCCAGGAGGCAGAGGTTGCTGTGGGCTGAGATCAGGCCACTGCATGCCAGTCTGGGTGACACAGCGAAACTCTGTCTCAAAAAAAAAAAAAAAAAAGAACTTTGTTTTCCACAACCTCTCTTAACTCCAAACATTTATTTCTGTGGATTTTAGCTCTTTAGGCAAAACTTAACTCTTTCAACCAATTGTCAATCAGGAAATCTTTGAATCCACCTATGACCTAGAAGGCACGCCTGCCCCCACCTCCCTCCCCCCCCAAGATGTCCCACCTTTCTGGGCTGAACCAATGTAAACCTTACATGTATCGATTTATGTCTTCGGCTGTAACGTCTGTCTCTCTAAAGCTGTTGGTTACACTGTAACCCAACCACTCTGAGTACATGTTCTCATGACCTCCTGAAGCTGTGTCACAGATCATGGTCCTCACATTTGGCTCAGGATAAATCTCTTCAAATATTTTACAGAATTTGGCTTTTTTGCCAACAATGTATTCATTCAGTCACATCCATTTATTAAACATCTACCATGTTTTACCTGCCCACTTTTTTTTTTTTTTTTTTTTTTTTTGAGACAGAGTCTTGCTGTGTCACCCAGGCTGGAGTGCAGAGGCGAGATCTCACTCACTGCAACCTCCGCCTCCCAGGTTCAAGCGATTCTTTTGCTGCAGCCTCCAAGTAGCTGAGATTACAGGCACACACCACCACGCCTGGCTGATTTTTGTATTTTTAGTAGAAATGGGGTTTCACCATGTTGGCCAGGCTGGTCTCAAACTCCTGACCTCATAGGATCCACTCACCTAAGCTTCCCAAAGTGCTGGGATTACATGTGTGGGCCACCTCGCCTGGCCACATGCCCATTTTTTTCTAGCTCTGGGTGTAACCCATTATACTACTCATACATGGATTATGTGGCCTTCCTATAGTCTCTCTTAATACTGTCTATCTTTAGCAAAGCATTTATTACTTTCTATTGCAATAATCCAATTCTGTGTGTGTCTCCTAAGTTGACAGTGGACTAGGAGGGAGGGAAGCACCAACGGATCCTTTTCTCCTTTGACTATTCAGCACCTGGCCCAGGTGTTGAGTAAATGAAAGACACGCATCAAATAAAATAATGAGACCTCACATCATAGCAAAATAAACTCTATTCTCCTAAAGCCTACTCTGAGAGTGAACAGGAAAGATTAGGCACTTGTGAGGAGTTAAAAAGTTAAAAGAACAAACACATTCTCTAACAATGAAATAGCAGAGGGTTCTTTAAAAGCTGATTCGTTTTTTTTTCTTTTTCTTTTTCTTTTTCTTTTTTTTTTTATAAAGACGGGGTTTCACCATGTTGGTCAGGCTGATCTTGAACTCCTGACCTAAGGTGATCCACCCGCCTTCACCTCCAAAGTGCTTGGATTACAGGCGTGAGCCACTACGCCCGGCCTCTTTTTATTTTTCTTTCTTTTTTTTTTTTTTTTTTATGAATCACCTTCAGCTCCTGATAGGTACAAATTTAGTTTTTTCTTTTTACCACTTTTTTTTTTTTTTTTTTTTTAAAGATGGGGTTTCATCATGTTGGCCAGGCTGGTCTTGAACTCCTGACCGCAGGTGATCCGCCTGCCTCGGCCTCCCAAAGTGCTGAGATTACAGGCGTGAGCCACCGCGCCCGGCTTTTTTTTTTTTTTTTTTTTTTTAAATAGGCAGAGGCCGGGCTGAGCATAGGCTCCGCCCTTCCCCGCCCTATATATGTTTTTTTTAAGCACCAGAAGGAATGGTAGAGATCATCTGACAGATTCCACCCAATTCTCTGCCCTCCTCTACAGGTAGAAAAATGGAGGTTATAAAATCTCGGCTGGGCACAGTGGGTCACGCCTGTAATCCTAGCACATTTGGAGACCGAGGCGGGTGGATCATTTCAGGTCAGGAGTTCAAAACCAGCCTGGCCAACACACTGAAACCCTGTCTCTACTAAAAATATTTTAGGCGGGGCGCCGTGGCTCACGCCTGTAATCCTAGCACTTTGGGAGGCCGAGGTGGGTGGATCACCTGAGGTAAGGAGTTCAAGACCAGCCTGGCCAACATGGTGAAACCCCATCTTAAAAAAAGAAAAAAAAATTTTTTTTAAAGAAAAAATATATATATATTTTAAAAATTAGTCGAGCCGGGTGACGGATGCCCGTAATCCCAGCTACTCCGGAGCCTGAGGCAGGAGAATCGCTGGAACCCAGGAGACAGAGGTTGCCGTGAGCCAACATCGCGCCACTGCACTCCAGCCTCTGCGACAGAGTGAGATCCCATCTCAAAAAAAAAAGAAAAGAAAAAGAATAAAAAGGAAATCTGCTTAAAGTCCTAGTGGTTAGTGACTGAGGCATAACTAGAGTCCCAGTGATTGGATACCGCGCCCCTGCCGCTCCACATGATTGAAAAACGGAGCTGACCGACTGTGCAAGACAGACCCTTGGAGATCTAAGTTCTGCTTTCACAAATACAACTCTCCATTTAAAAATGCAAATCAGTGAAGAAACCTCCCAAGAGTTCTGCTTCCCCTCCCCCAGTTTGTCATGTATTTGACCTGGTCACATCCGCTCCAGGACCTTTGCAGGACCTCCCCTCCCAGTGCAAACATCACATGCCCAGGAACCCTTTTGTTATTATTCTCTCTCACACAGGCACCCTGGGCCCCTCTATATACCAGCAGAACACCCTGTATTTCTCCTTCATGGGATTTGTCACAGCTTGAAGTAACATATTTGTGAGATTGTTTAATTAACATCTGTCTAATGTATCCTCCATTAGATTAACAGGTCATAAATTATGTCTCTAGAGATAAGGGGTATTCTAAAAGCACATCATACCAACCTGGGAGTAGAAATGGGATTGGTGTATTCACATCAAAACCATTCCTTTGAATCCACCCCACCTGCTGTTTTGAGTCCTTCGAACTCAATTCCAGACCCCCAGCCGTCCCGAGTTCCAGGAGTCCCAGCCTATGCCTCCCATGGGCAAACTTGAGTCCTCTCAGCTCTCTAAGACATCTCATATCTCCTCCCTCTGGGGTGCAGCTCCCTGCAGAAATGAGTGCTGAGGCCTCTGTGCACCTAAAAGCCACCTTTGTGTTGTCAGAAATGATATGTGGGTTCTGATCACAGAGATTTTAATCAAATCGTTCTTTTGGTTTGTATTCCCAGTCACTGCTTCCTAGAGCTCAAGACTGGATCCTTTGGGGTTGGCAAAAAGAAAAAAAAGAATTTCCCAACTGATCCTGAAGCAAAGGTTTAGATTAAGCGTGGGTACCTCGACACCCTTTAATCTTGAGACAAATTCTTTTCCAGAAGCCTTCTTGGTGGCCCATCTAAATAGTCCCCAGCACGGCCTACCAAATGAGTCTTCCAGTGACCCGAGGCCTGTGTGCTTTAAAGTGAAACAGAAGCCAGGGCATCATAGTGAGACCCCATCTCTACAAAAGAAAATTTTATCAAGTTAGCTGGTTGTGGTGACATGAGCCTGTATTCCCAGCTACTCAGGAGGCTGCGGCAGAAGGACTACTTGAGCCCAGGAGTTCCCGTTTGCTATGATGGTGTCAGAGATGTTCAAACCAGAGCGACTCCATCTAGAGTGAGGACTAGGAAAATGAGGCTGGAACTTGCTGGGCTGCCTTCCCAGAAAATTAGGTATTCCTAGCCTCTAGGTGTTTACAGTTAAGGAAACAGATTGATAATGTTCACTGAACAGACCCAGACTTGAGAGTGTCCTGATAGCTCATATCTTCAGAACACAGGCATTCCTAATTTTGCTTTAAAGATAATAATATTAATTCCTGCAAAATATAGTAATTAAAAAAATTAATCCACCTGTTAGAAGAAATTTTAAAAAAAAAATTTTATTAAACCTTTTGCACACACCCTGGTTGCCGCGCATGCCCCCCCATTTTATTTTTTTTTTTTTTTTTTTTTTTTTTTGAGACAGAGTCTTGCTCTGTAGCCCAGGCTGGAGTGCAGTGGCAGGATTTCAACTCACTGCAGCCTCTTCCTCCCGGGTTCCAGCAGTTCTTCTGCCTCAGCCTCTGGAGTAGCTGGGATTACAGGCACACACACCACCATGCCTGGCTAATTTTTGTATTTTTTTAGTTGAGATGGGATTTCACCATAATGGCCAGGCTGGTCTCAAACTCCTGACCTCAGGTGATCCGCCAACCTAAGCCTTCCAAATTGCTGGGATTACAGGCATGAGCCACTGTGCCCAGCCTGCCATGACCATTTACCTAGGGTGGACATGTTCCTCCCCTTACTTTTGGAAATGCCCTACTCTGTCTATAAAGTAGCTGTTCTCTCACCATTTACTTTCTTAATAAACTTGCTTTTTCTTTGCACTGTGGACTCGCCTTGAATTATTTCTTGCACAAGATCAAAGAACCCTCTCTTGGGGTCTAGATCACGACCCTTTTCCAGTAACGATGGTGCTACTGCACTCCTGCCTGGTGACAGGAAGACCTTATCTCTAAAAAGATTAAAAATAAAAATAATAGGCTGGGCGCAGTGGCTCATCCTGTAATCCCAGCACTTTAGGAGGCCGAGGTGGGCAGGTCACCTGAGGTCGGGAGTTCAAGACCAGCCTGACCAACATGGAGAAACCCCATCTCTACTAAAAGTATAAAAAATTAGCTGGGCATGGTGGTGCATGCCTGTAATCCCAGCTACTTGGGAGGCTGAGGCAGGAGAATGGCTTGAACCTGGGAGGCGGAGGTTGCAGTGAGCTGAGATCACGCCATTGCACTCCAGCCTGGGCAACAAGAGTGAAACTCTGTCTCAAAAATAATAATAATAATAATAAAAGTAAAATATGAAGAGGAACAGAACTCAGTCTGAAGTTTGTACCACTGCTAAATTCAGAGAAAGCAGCAGAATGTCAGTGCCTGTAGTAGTAGAGGAATAGCAAGGTGAAGCCTTTATCCTGGCTCAGAGGGAAAGAGAACCTCCTCTTGCACGCATTCGATCAACAGCTCTACTTAAAAGCAAGGTTTTCTGGAAACAGCTTATGGACAGGCACTGAAAATCCCAGCCAAGGTCACTTCATGACTTACAGATCCTGGCAGAGTCATCAGGAATATGCCCAGGTGATTCTTGGAACAGAGGCAGAGATGAAAGAGAAGGTATCAGCTTAGGAGACCGATACAACTTATTTGAATGTTGGTTCCATCACTTGCCAGATGTGTAAAACAGGTTTCTCAGTCTCAATGAAACGATTTCCTCATCCATACATCAGTATAATCTCTATGTCTCAGAAATGTTAGGGAAATTAAACAAACCAGATTAATAAATCACCTGTTATATCCCAGCATAATGCTTGGGATATAACAGATGCTCAATAAATGGGAATACACCAAAAATTAAAATAAAAAAATAAAATTGGTGAGAATTCCCTTTCTTCCAGTATTTTACCTATTCTGATTTTATAATCATTTATTCTCCCATTGCTTTGGTCAAATATTTTTACATAAAAAATTTTAAAATATATATTTATTAGTACTAGCTAGAAAATTCTGCTATGCTCATAATTTATTATTGCATCATTAAATCTAAGAAGTTGTACTCACTACTAATTAGCTATTTCCTGGGTTCATTCCTACTGATGTGAAAGGACACTATATTCCTCCACTTTGCAAATAAATTCTAATTCAACAAATTTATCTTAGGTTAAAAAAAGAATGGGAAATTAATATTTATTTATTATCTACTATGTGCCCAGGTGATGGTACAACTTGGTGACTAATTGCATGCATGGGCTTCGCATCCGCAATGCCTAGATTTAAGTCCAGACTCCACCACTTAACTAGCTGTGTAATCTTGGGAAGGTAACATAAATTTTTAGTGCCTAAGTTTTTAATCCATAAAACGATACTGATTATATCTACCTCATAGGATGGTGAAGACAACCAAGTGAGTTAATTGGAGCAATGCTTGGCACATAATAAATGTTCAGTACATATTAGCTATTATTATTTCTCCATGTTATATGTAGCTTGATCCTCACAGCAACCCTTCAAGGACTGTGTTTTTCTCTAATGTCCCCTGAATGAGAAAACTGAATTTGGCAAACCTGCCCCAGAGCCCATAGCCAGCTCCCAGCAGACTCACATCCTGCCCAGAATCTTAGGAGCCCAAATTCCTCAACTTGCTTCCACAGCTTGACACTTTCCAGGAGGCTGGAACTGGTTGTCTTGAACTAGTAAAATAATAAAGTATTAGTTATGAGAAGGCCACTAGATACATTTGAAGGCAAGGTTGACTTAAACTTGTTCCCCTCTAATTGTCTAACATGTTAGACAAATGAGTTTTAGAGCTCCTTTTTTTTGAGAGAGTTTGGCTCTTGTCCCCCAGGCTGGAGTGCAATGGCAGGATCTCCACTCACTGCAACCTCCACCTCCGGGGTTTAAGCGATTCCCCTGTCTCAGTCTCCTGAGTAGCTGGGATTACAGACACATATCACCACGTCCAGCTAATTTTTGTATTTTTAGTAGAGACAGAGTTTGAGACCACCATCAGGCTGGTCACAAACTCCTGACCTCAGGTGATCCACCCACCTTGGCCTCCCAAAGTGCTGGGATTACCGGTGTTAGCCACCTCACCTGGCCAAAACTTACTTTAAAACTCTAATTTTGCCGGGTGCGGTGGCTCACGCCTGTAATCCTAGCACTTTGGGAGGCCGAGGTGGGTGGATCACCTGAAGTCAGGAGTTCAAGACCACCCTGGCCATCATGGTGAAACCCCATCTTTAAAAAACAACTTTTATTTTACCATCCTAGAGAATGCACTTAATATATTAATTTTTTCCATTTAAAATTTTTATTTACTTATTGATACATATATACACATAGATAGATGATAGATTAGATGGATAGATAGATAGATAGAGATTAGAGATAAAAAGAGAGATACAGATAGATTTTTCAAGAAAGAGTCTTGGCCGGACGTGGTGGCTCACACCTGTAATCCTAGCACTTTGGGAGGCCAAGGTGGGTGGATCACCTGAGGTCAGGAGTTCAAGACCAGCCTGGCCATCATGGTGAAACCCCATCTTTAAAAAAAATAAAGAGAGAGAGTCTTGCTCTGGGTTGCCTAGGCTGGAGTGCAGTGGAATGGTCATGGTTCACTGCAGCCTTGAATTTCTGGGCTAGAGTGATCCTCCTGCCTTGGCCTCCTAAAGTGCTGGGATTACAGGCATGAGCTATGATACCTGGCCTTCAATATATATATAAATTAATTGAGAATTTACATGCCATCCAAGTGAAAGTGACAGTTCAGCATACATAGCATGTAGATTTTTTGTTATCTCACTTTTGTATTTTTTTTTTTTAGTTCTCATGTGATCTGATGGTTTTATAGCTTTTGGATTTTTAAAGTTAACAATTACATTATATATATGCAATTACATATATATGTATTTGACCTCTCCAGGCTCAAGTGATACATAAATATATTAATTGAGAATTTACATACCATCTAAGTGAAAGTGACAGTTCAGCATATATAACCAATATACATATTTTTTAGTTAACAAATATAAGTATATATTTGAACTGATAGAAAAAAAACTGACAAGGATTACAGAGAACAAACCAAAACTGAATTTTAAAAGAAGGATTTCTTAGAGGCCTCCATTTGAATTCAAATGTATCTGCCAGTAGGGGCAGGAGCAGGAGAGGGTGAAGTCACAGTGGGGTTGCAAAATGCTGCCAATCCACTTAGAGTTGTTTACTGACCTCTTCCCCACTTGCTTCTTCCCAGTCTTTGGGGAACATTACTGAGAGTTCTAAATTCTGATTTTCTTCTCACAGACTCTCCCATGGGAAATGATGATGTAATTGATGAATGTCCCTGTTGCCAACTTTAGCCATTTAATATCACAGAAATCTGCTAAGAAAATGTTCGCAGTATTTCCCATCCAGCCTGGCAAAAGGCAGGCCCCTTTGGCACATTGGGGAAAGTTGCCAGAGACACTTTCTGGTAAACTGACAGTTCCTGAGGCTCAGAAAGAGAAATAGGTCCCTCTAACAGGCCAAGGCAGACACCAAGAACAAAGAATAAAGCAAGTAGATTTTGTCTTTTTTAATTGAACTTTTTCTTTTGACATTATTATAGGTTTTTTTGTTTTTGTTTTTGTTTTGTTTGTTTGTTTGAGATAAAGTTTCGCTCTTGTTGCCCAGGCTGGAGTGTGATGATGTGATCTTGGCTCACTGCAACATCAGCCTCCTGGGTTTAAGGGATTCTCCTGCCTCAGGCTCCCAGGTAGCTGGGATTACAGGTCTGCACCACCACCCCTGGCTAATTTTTGTAGTTTTAGTAGAGATGAAGTTTCTCCATGTCGGTCAGACTGGTCTCGAACTCCTGACATCAGGTGACCTGCCTGCCTCACCATCCCAAAGTGCTGGGGTTACAGGCATGAGCCACCGTGCCCAGCCTTATTATAGATTTATATGGAGTTGTAAGAAATACTACAAAGAGATCCCTGTACCCTTTGCAGTTTCCCCAGTGGTAACATCTTGCTGAATGATACTACAGTATCACAACCAGAATATTGACAATGAACAGTCAAGACACAGAACAGCTTCATCATAGGGTCCAGCCCTACAGGGTCCTGTGCTGTAGGTGTGGAGATGAGAAACTGTAAAAATAAAAGGCACAAGACACAAAGATAGAGAAAAGAGAGTTTGGGCCCCAGGGTCCACTGCCAACCAAAGCGCGGAGTCCGGCAGTGGCCCCAAGTGCCTGGACACTCAGACTTTTATTGAGTACAAGGCTGGGGGCAGGGTAAGTAGGGCATGGCAGTGGCATTGGTGGTCGGTGATAGGGTCGAGTACATCACGTGTCATATAGGTAGGGGCTCAAGACTTTCAGATGGCTGAGATGAGGTAAGGAGCATAATGCATCAGCACTTTTTCCATACTTGTCAAGAAAGAACAAAGACATTAGATTTATATTACTTTTATGGATTATCTTTTCTTTTTTCTTTTTTTTTTTTTTAAAGATGGGGGTTCACCGTGATGGCCAGGCTGATCTTGAACTCCTGACCTCAGGTGATCCACCCACCTCGGCCTCCCAAAATGCTAGGATTACAGGCGTGAGCCACCGCGCCCGGCCCGGATTATCTTTCCTAAGAAAAAAGGAACCAGGTGCAGAAGTGGAACATGAGAGTGGACATGGAACATGACCACTGAAGCACAGCATCACATAGAGACAATTAAGCCCCGGGATATCTGCGGGACTCCCTAACAGCCATCAGGCCTACCACAGAAACCTGGAGGAGCGCAGTTTTCTCCTAACTCCTCCGGGGAAGGAGGCGTCTCAGCTATCTTGGACGTCTCCTTCCCTGGAGAAGCAGAGTTTTCTCTTAACTCCTTCCCTAACTGGCTAAACAGCGAGCGCTTTCCCAGTGCTGGTGCTGCCACACAGCTGAGGCCCAGGACAGAGGGCTTGAAGTGTTTTGCCTTAGGGTCATTTCTTTCACAATGTCACCCCAAGTTCACACTTCCGACCTGAGAGGCATTAGTAAAAGAATTAAGATCACCTATGAATAGACGATCATCTAAGAATAACTAAGATCACCTATGAATAACTAATAACTACGACTTATTTTCTTCTTCATTATTTATATGGAAATAGGCTGAGGCTTGGGCTCCTGCCTCAGCATTTCTGGGGTCTCCCCACTACACTTCATCACCACAGGGATCCTTACTGACAGTCCCTTCTAGCCTGGTCTACTTCCCTCCCACCTTCTTCCTCTCCTTAACCCCTAGCAACTGTAGGTAAGAAAATATAATTTCTTTTCTTTCCCTTTATAGGTTCATAGTTGAGACACTCTCCTAAAAACAAAAATCAGATTAACAAAAGAAAAATAGGCCAGGTGAGGTGGCTCACACCTGTAATTCCAGCACGTTGGGAGGCCAGAGGCAGGCAGATTGCTTGAACCCAGGAGTTCCAGACCGAGCTGGCCAACATGGCGAAGCCCCATGTCTACTAAAAACACCAAATTTGGCCAGGTGTGATGGCTCATGCCTGTAATCTCAGCACTTTGGGAGGCTGAGATGGGCAGATCACCTGAGGTCAGGAGTTTGAGACCAGCCTGACCAACATGGAGAAATCTCGTCTCTACTAAAGATAAAAAGTTAGCCAGGCATGGTGGCGCATGCCTGTAAATCCCAGCCTCACTACTCAGGAGGCTGAGACAGGAGAATTGCTTGAATCTGAGAGGCGGAGGTTGTGGTGAGCCGAGATTATGCCATTGCACTCCAGCCTGGGCAACAAGAGTGAAAGTCCATCTCAAAAAAGAAAATACAAAACTTAGTTGGGTATGGTGGTACACACCTGTAGTCTTAGCTGGGGGGCTGAGAATCACCTGAGCCTGAGGAGGTCAAGACTACAGTGAGTTGAAATTGAGCCACTGCACTCCAGCCTGATCAACTGGAGTGAGAACTTGTCTTAAAAAAGAAAGAAAAAGAAAAGAACAGAAAAGCAGAAATCCAACGTGTGCCATATCTACCCATCATAGAGAAGAACCTCCGTTCAAAAGTATTTCTCTCTCTAGACTGGACACTGTGGCTCACACCTGTAATCCCAGCACTTGGGGCCCCAAGGTGGGTGGATCACCTGAGGTCAGGAGTTCGAGACCAGTCTAGCCAACATGGTGAAAACCTGCCTCTACTAAAAATACAAAAATTAGACAGGTGTGGTGGGAGCATCTGTAGTCTCAGCTATTTGGGAGACTGAGGCAGGAGAATTGCTTGAATATGGGAGGCAGAGGTTGCAGTGAGCTGAGATCACACATCTGCACTCCAGCCTGGGGGACAAGAGTGAAATGCCATCTCCAGGAAAAAAAAAAAAAGTATTTCTCTCTCAAGACAGTGGCTTAGGGATCTTGCTTAAATAGCACTTTAACAAAGAACCAAAAATCCTACGTAGTGACAAGACAAGGGAGAGAGAAGTTCTAGTCATTTATTTAATTTATTTATTTATGACAAGGTTTCTCTCTGCTGCCCAGACTGGAGGCATTGGCGCCATCATAGCTCACTGCAGCCTCAACCTCCTGGCCTCAAGCAATCCTCCCACCTCAGCCTCCAGCATAGCTAGGACTACAGGCATGTGTCACCACACCCTGCTAATTTTTAAAAAATTTTTTATAGAGATGAGGTCCTGCTCTGTTGTTCAGGCTGGAGTTCTAGGGGTTTTGTTTTTTTGAGATGAAGTCTCACTCTGTCGCCCAGGCTGGAGTGCAGTGGCATGATTTTGGCTCACTGCAATCTTCATCTCCCGGGTTCAAGCGATTCTCATGCCTCAGCCTCCCGAGTAGCTGGGATTACAGACACTGACCACCTTGCCCAACTAATTTTTGTATTTTTAGTAGAGAGAGGGTTTCATCATGTTGGCCAGGCTGGTCTCGAACTCCTGACCTCAGGTGATCCACCCGCCTTGGACTCCCAAAGTGCTGGGATTACAAGCATGAGCCACCGTGTCTGGCCAAATTCTAGGGTTTTAAAAGGTGCAAAAATGTGGGAAGATAGTAAAGTCTGTTCCCAGATTCCAATGGTGCCTGCTGGCCCCTTCTCTGTGCCAATACACAAGTACTGCCTCCAGTAAGGAAGACAGAGTCTTCCTTTTTTTTTTTGACAGAGTCTTGCTCTGTTGCTCAGTCTGGAATGCAGTGGTGGGGTCATGGCTCACTGCAGCCTTGACCTCCTGGACTCAAGGAGCAGATCCTCCCAAGTTGCCAGGACTACAGGTGGGCACTACCACGCCTGGCTAATTTTTTTATTTTTATAGAGACAGGGTCTTGCTTTGTTGCCCAGGCTGCTCTTGAACTCCTGGCTTCAAGTAATCCTTCTGGCTTAGCCTCCCAAAATGCTAGGCTTATAGACACGAGCCACTGTGCCCAGCTCTGTGTTTTAAGTTGATTGTTCTTTTTGAGTATTGAGTTTTCAGGGTTCTTTTTATAGTCTAGATGCTAGTCCTTTGTAGAATATATGGTTTCCAAATATTTTCTCCCACTCTGAGCTTGCCTTTTTATCCTCTAATGTCATTTGCAGAACAATAGTTTTAATTTAGATGAAGTCCAATTTATCAAATTTTCCTCTCAAAAATGTGCTTTTAGTGTCAAATCTAAGAACTCCTTGCCTAGCCCTAGATCCTTAAGATTTTCTATTTTTTTTTTTGAAAGTATTACAGTTTTTTATATTTAAGTCTGTGATCCATTTAGGGTGTATTTATTATTATTATTTTTTTTTAATGGGGTTTCACCATGTTGGCCAGGCTGGTCTTGAACTCCTGAGGCCCAGGTGATCCACCCACCTCAGCCTCCCAAAGTGCTAGGATTACAGGCATGAGCCACTTCGCCCGGCCTAGAGGTTTTTTTTTGTTTTTTCTGTCTGAAACCACCAAGCTACACCCAGAGTTTATTTTTATATAAGGTATGAGAATTAAAGCCTGGGCTGGGCGAAGTGGCTCATGCCTGTAATCCCAGCACTTTGGGAGGCCAAGTCAGGTGGATCACCTGAGGTTGGGAGTTCAAGACCAGCCTGACCAACAAGGAGAAATCCCATCTCTACTAAAAATACAAAATTAGCCAGGCATGGTGGTGCATGCCTGTAATCCCAGCTACTTGGGAGGCGGAGGCAGGAGAATCACTTGAACCTGGTAGATGGAAGTTGCGGTGAGCCGGGATCGTGCCATTGTACTCCAGCCTGGGCAACAAGAGTGAAACTCCATCTCAAAAAAAAAAAAAATAGAATTAGAGCCTGGGCAACATAGTGTGACCTTGTCACTACAAAATTATTATTATTATTATTATTTTTGAGACAGAGTTTCGCTCGTTACCCAGGCTGGAGTGCAATGGCGCGATCTTGGCTCACCGCAACCTCCGCCTCTTAGGTTCAAGCAATTCTCCTGCCTCAGCCTCCCAAGTAGCTGGGACTACAGGCGCGTGCCACCGTGCCCAGCTAATTTTTGTATTTTTAGTACAGACGAGGTTTCACCATGTTGATCAGGATGGTCTTGATCTCAGACCTCGTGATCCACCCGCCTCAGCCTCCCAAAGTGCTGGGATTATAGGCTTGAGCTACCGAGTCTGGACCGAATAACATTTTTTTAATTAGCCAGGATTAGCTGGGTGTTGTGGCACACACCTGTAGCTCCAGCTACTTGGGAGGTTGAGGTGGGTGGGAGGATCTCTCCAGCCCAGAAGTAGGAGGCTACAGTGAGCTATTATGATGCTATTGCACTCTGGCCTCTGCAGCAGACCAAGACGTGTCTCAAACAAAAAATAATTAGGTCATGATGTCATGGTACTTTTTTTGACCAATGCATGTCCACTTGCTCTAACACTCTTTCTTGAAAAGGCTACCTATCCTCCATTGAGTTGCTTTTGTATCTTTGTCAAAAATCAGTTGCCTGTGATACCAGCACTTTAGGAGGACAAAGCAGGAGGATCTCTTGAGCCCAGTAGTTCAAGACCAGCCTGGGCAACAAAGCAAGACCCTATCTCTATTTAAAAAAATGTTTTTGGCAGGGCGTGGTGGCTCACACCTCTAATCCAAGCACTTTGGAGGCCAAGGTGGGAGGATCACCTGAGGTCGGGAGTTCAAAACCAGCCTGACCAACATGGTGAAACCCCACCTTTAAAAAAAAAATGTTTTTAATCAGTTGGGCATATTTACATGGGTCTGTTTTTGAGTTCTTCATTCTGTTCCATTAATCTATTTTTTATCCTTCTGCTAATACTACACAGTTGTGATTATTATAGCAATTTAAGTCTTGAAATAGGGTAGAGCAGGCCAGATGCAGTGGCTCACATCTGTAATCCCAGCACTTCAGGAGGCCAAGGAGGGTGGATCACGAGGTCAGGAATTTGAAACTAGCCTGGCCTACATGGTGAAACCCTGTCTCTACCAAAAATACAAAAATTAGCCAGGCGTGTGGTGATGCATGCCTGTAATCCCAGCTACTCAGGAGGCTGAGGGAGGAGAATCGCTTGAACCTGGTAGGTGGAGGTCACAGTGAGCTGAGATCTAACAATTGCACTCTAGCCTGGGCAACAGAGCAAGACTCCCTCTCAAAAACGAAAAAAAAAAAAAAGAAAAGAAAAGAAAGAAATCGGTAGGCTAATTTCTCTTACTTTATTCTTCTTTTTCAAAAATGTTTTAGCTATTCTAGTTCTTTTGCCTTTCCCGATCAATTTTAAATAATCTTTTCTGTACCTATAAGGAATCGTTGGAATTTTTACAGGAATTGCATTAAACCTACCTATCAATTTGGGAAGAATATCATTTTTGTTTTCCTAAGCCTTTCAATCCATGAACACTGTATGACTTTCCATTTATTTAGATCTGCTTTGATTTTCTTCTTCTTTTTTTTTTTTCACACCTCTTAGAAGCAATGCTTTGAGTTTTTTCATTAGCATTTTGTGGTTTCCAGCATACAAGTCTTTTATATGTTTTGTTAGATTTGCAGTTTGGTTTTTTAATTTATTTTATTTTATTTTCTGGATTGTTTGTTTATTTGAGACAGAGTCTCACTCCATCACCCACGCTGGAATGCAGTGGCACAATCTCAGCTCACTGCAACCCCAGCCTCCCGGGTTCAAGTGAGTCTCCTGCCTCAGCCTCCTGAGTAGCTGGAATTACGGGTGTGAGCCACCACACCAGGCTAATCTTTGTTTTTTTTTTTTTTTAGAAATGGGGTTTTGCCATGTTGCCCAGGCTGGTCTTGAATTCCTGACCTTAAGTGATCCCCCACCTTGGCCTCCCAAAGTGCTGGGATTACTGGCATGAGACACTGCACCCAGCCTTTTCTGTTTTTAGTGACTATAAATGGTATTGTTGCCCAGGCTGGAGGCAGTGGCATGATCACAGCTCACTGCAGCCTTGACCATCTGAGTTCAAACAATCCTCCCACCTCAGCCTCCTCCCCTGCTCCCCTAGTAGCTGGGTCCACAGGAGTGTGCCACCACACCTAGCTAATTTTTGTATTGAATTCCTGAGCTCATGACTCAGCCTCCCAAAGTACTGAGATTTCTATACCCAGCCTGGTATTATATTTTTAATTGCAACATCTACATATTCATTGCTGGAATACAGAAATGCAATTGATTTTGTATGCTTATTTTGTATCTCGTGACCTTGCTGACCTCACTTATTAGTTCTAGGACTTCTTTTTGTAGATTCCTTGAGAAAATATCTTTTTTTTTTTTTTAAGGATGGGGTTTCACCATGATGGCCAGGCTGGTTTTGAACTCCTGACCTCACGTGATCCACCCACCTTGGCCTCCCAAAGTGCTAGGATTATAGGTGTTAGCCACCACGCCTGGCCAAGAAAATATCATATTATCTGCAAATAGAAACAGTTTTATTGGCCGGGCATGGTGGCTCATGCCTATAATCCAAACACTCTGGAGGCCAAGGCGGGCAGATCACCTGAGGTCAGGAGTTCAAGACCAGCCTGACCAACATGGTGAAACCCCGTCTTTTTTTAAAAAAAAAAAAAGTTTTATTTCCTCCTTTGCACCTATATGCCTTTTATTTCCTTTATTTGCCTTATTTCCTTGGCTAGAACTTCCAACATTATAACTGAAAAAGGGTGGTGAGAGTGGGTATCTTTGCTTCGTTCCTGATCTTAGAGGGTATAATAAGCTACAATTGTTTCCCTCCCACCCTTCTGCCCAAATTCTTATGTTGACGTTCTAATCCCCAGTACCTCAAAATATGACTGTATTTTGAGATAGGTTGATATGATTTGAGTATGTGTCCCCACCAAATCTCATGTCAAATTGTAATCCCCATTGTTGTCAGTGGGACCTGGTGGGAAATGACTGGACCATGTGGGTGGAGTTCCCACAAATGAGTTAGCACCATCCCCTCGGTGCCATTCTCATGATAGTGAAGTGTCGTGAGATCTGGTTGTGTAAAAGTGTGTGTCACTTCCTTCCTGTCTATCTCCCTTCTGCTCAGGCCATGTAAGATGCCCGCTCCTGGCCAGGCGAGGTGGTTCATGCCTGTAATCCCAGCACCTTGGGAGGCTGAGGTGGGAGGATCACTTGAGGTCAGAAGTTCCAGACCAGCCAGATCAACATGGAGAAACCCCATCTCTACTAAAAATACAAAATTAGCTGGACGTGGTGGTGCATGCCTTTAATCCCAGCTCCTTGGGAGGCTGAGGCAGGAGAATCACTTGAACCTGGGAGGTGGAGGTTGCAGTGAGTTAAGATTGTACCATTGCACTCCAGCTTGGGCAACAAAAGTGTAACTCTGTCTCAAAAAATAAAAATAAAATAATAAAATAAAATAAAGATGCCTGCTCCTGCTTTGCCTTCCACCGTGACTGGAAGTTTACTGAGGCCTCCCCAGAAGCAGAAGTCACTATGCTTCTTAAACAGCCTATAAAACTGTGATCCAATTAAATCTCTTTTCCACATTAGTGTCACTAAAGTTGGTATACAACCCCCTCCACTAATAAATGTGACTGGCTTTTTTTTAAAAAGAGAAAAACAAAAAAAACAAAAATTCTTTTCTTTATAAATTACCCAGTCTCAGGTATTTCTTTTTGAGATGGAGTTTTGCTCTTGTTGCCCAGGCTGGAGTACAATAGCGTGATCTCGGCTCACCGCAACCTCCGCCTCCCGGGTTCAAGCACTTCTCCTGCCTCAGCCTCCCAAGTAGCTGGGACTACAGGTTCGTGCCACCACGCCCAGCCAATTTTTGTATTTTTAGTAGAATCGGGGTTTCACCATGTTGAGCAGGGTAGTTTCGATCTGTTGACCTCGTGATCCACCTGCCTTGGCCTCCCAAAGTGCTGGGATTACAGGCGTGAGCCACTGCACTTGGCCTTCTAGTATTTCTTTATAACAGTGTGAAACAGACAATACATGAGGTCTTTTTTTTTTAATTTTTCTTTTTTTTTTTTTTAAGATGGGGTTTCACCATGATGGCCAGGCTGGTCTTGAACTCCTGACCTCAGGTGATCCACCCACCTAGGCCTCCCAAAGTGCTAGGATTACAGGCGTGAGCCACCGCACCCGGCCCCACTTGTCTA
>CAUYQU010087558.1:0-39106 GCA_963574635.1 Cheracebus regulus | reverse complement strand
TTGACATCACCTGTGAGCTTGTTAGAAATGATGGTTCCGCAAACCAAATGCCCATCAGTGATAGACTGGACAAGGAAAATGTGGCACATATACACCATGGAATATTATGCAGCCATAAAAAACGATGAGTTTGTGTCCTTTATAGGGACATGGATGAATCTGGATACTAACACTGTTATATAAGTTCTATAAGTGCCCCTTGTTTGTGCTTTCTAATATACCATAAACCTCTGATCTGCCTCTTTAGAGCATTTACCATGTTGAATTACAGAATTCGTACATATTGCCAGTTCTACTAGGTCAATTATTATGTCTTACTTACTTCTGCATTTCTATCACATGGTATATATTAGATGCTCAATTCATGTTGAATGAATGAATTAAGAAAACTTTCATATGATAAAATTAGTTATTTGGATCCAACTGCAGCTTTCTCAGACTTATAACTGGCTATGCATCCTCACATACTTGAAGTCAAAATGTGATTCAAGACAGGATAGTGGCCAGGAAGTAGGTACTGGACCTAAGAACCCGAAAGTAGTGGCATGATAAGAAATTCAGGAGGGGTGGCTGTAGTTCATAGGTGAGTGGATACTGGGAGAGGGTAGGGTCACTTTCGGGGACTGCTATGGTTTAAAGATTTGTGTCCCTCCAAGATTTATGTTAGACCTTAAATCTCAAGGTAATGGGATTAAGAGGTAGGATCTTTGGAATGTGATTAGGTCATGAGGGCTCTACCCTCATGAATGAGATTAATGTCTTAATGTCCTTAAAAAAGAGGCTTCAAATTGCTGTCTGGTCCTTCCATCTCATCTGCCAGGTGAGAATACAGCATTTGTCCCTTTGGGTTTCTCTACCATTTGAGAAAACTGTAAGAAAATGCCATTTATAGAAAAGGCCCTCAACAGACATGAAATCTGCTGGTACTGTGATCTTGGACTTCCCAGCCTCCAGAACTGTGAGAAATAAATTTTTACTATTTATCAATTAGACTGTGGTATTCTGTTATAGCAGCAAGAAGGGACTAAAACAAAAATCTTATATGCCAGTGATTCTGAATATGTTTTCTGTCTCAAGGGACCCAAGAGATTAGGCAGATTTCCAGCGGTAAGGATAGCTAACTATAACAGAGGCTTTCGCTGGAAGATCTCCTTCAACCATATATAATTCTGCTAAAACTCACACCCCATCTTTCTTGCTAGACTCACTGAGATAAGTTGTAGGCTCAATGTCTGAAGTTTTGAATGGGGCAGAAGGGCACTGAGAGGTAACAGTTACCAATAGCAAATACTGTCTTTGGAATCAAGTATTTCTTATGGGTGGATGGATTTAAGTGTCTCATCTGGCATATTAGGCCTAGGCATCTAGGAATTCAAAACCAAGAAAGAGCAGGTTATAAGAGGTCTCATCAGATGAGGGTCAGCCCAAACCCAGGGGCCCGAGGTATGTAACACCTGAGCTGTGCCCATTTACATCTCTCTCTACTAAGTCTCCTTTGGGGTGAACATTGTTAACTAAGGTCCTAATAATGGCTTCCCAGGTGAAGAGAGGGTTTGGGGCCACCATGGAATTGTGAAGCAGTATTGGAACCTACCCACAATCCAGTGGTTAGAGAGAAAATAATGTTCACCCTGTAATTAAGAAGAAAATATTTCCTTTACTTTGGTTGGTCCTTAGGGGTAGTTATCACAAACTTGGACTAGGGGTGGGGCTGGGGGATAATATTTAGAGAGTGGGGAAGGGGTTACGAAGCTGATTGAGGCTTTTGGCCTAAGGCTGGATATTTAAAATAGCATTTCTAGGGAAGGCAGGCAGGCAGCTTCAAAACCCAAAGCTGAGTGGAGAAGGCAGTGGTAGAATGAGGAACAGATGCGTTGTGTGAAGGGTCAGCTCCTACTGATACTGCCTGGTGGGAATCTGTGCTTGTTTCTCAAACATAGAAAATAAAAATCTATATTTTAAAATAAAACATCTCCATTTTTAAACCTCGGCAACTAATTTCAAAGGTATATGAAAAGTATTGATGCTATGAAGGCTAGAGTCAGTTTGATGGTTGTCAGTTGGTGATGTCTGGCCTTAAGAAACTTTTTTTTATTATTATAATAGTTTAAGTTCTAGGGTACATGTGCAGATCATGCAGGATTGTTACATAGGTATACACATGCCATGCTGGTTTGCTGCATCCATCCCCCGTCATCTACATTAGATATTTCTCTTAATGTTATCCCTCCCCAAGCCCCCAACCCCCTGCTATCCCTCTACTAGCCCCAACACCCCCCAACAGTCCCCAGTGTCTGATGTTCCCCTCCCTGTGTCCATGTGTTCTCATTGCTCAACACCCACTTATGAGTGAGAACATGCGGTGTTAGGTTTTCTGTTCTTGTGTCAGTTTGCTGAGAAACTTTCTGGCGGTAGGAACTTTAGGACTTCTGTCTTGTAAGTGCTTTGGAGTCTCTCTGTGTTTTTTAGAGAACCACAAAGTGTTGAATAGAAACCAAAGAAAAGGAAATGAGAAGTCGGTTAGTTAGTGCTTGTTGTAGTTCAAATGAAGTCAGTCATCTCACTCTAACCACCTTCTATTAGGTTGGTACAAATGTAATTGTGGTTTTTGCTATTAAAAGTAATAGCAAAAACTGCAGTTACTTTTGCACCAACATAATAACTCACCAAAATAAAAAGCAACCCAACATAAGTGAAACCAAATGAATGCCAAAATCAACCAAAAACCTCAGCTTCTTTCTCAGTGCCTCCATAGATGGCACCAATGATCTCCTTTGTTATTCTACTGGGAAATCTGGTAGTCTTTTTTTTTTTACTTCTATTTTCCTCCCTCAGGCTTCTCATCCTGTTATTATTCATGTCCAACAGATTTCAATCCCAAAGCATCCACAATTCATCCTCTTCCTTCTCCCTCCTTATTGCCATTGTCCTATATCTGGTTGTGTCATACCTTGCTTAGATGACTCCAAAGGTCTTTTTATTGCTATGTCTAACATATTTCAGAATGAAATGAAATAAATTTATTTGATACATTTTCTTCCAGGACACTATATTTGTGGCCAGGGTCTGTGGTTGAATCCACAGGTAGAACTAAGCAGGTTCTTCTCACCTGGGATGGGTGACACAGAAGACCAGAATATTTTTAGCCATGGATGGTTCTGCTGGAATAATAATTCCTGACTTCAGAATTAGAACAGAATGCCATGCAGGTCAATTCTGTCTGGGAAGTCTCTTGTTCCCTTGTAATTACCATGCCTTAATACTGGCTATATATTCATATATTTATGAAAATAAGTCAGAAAACAGATGAGTTTATGAAAAATATACAATAATGAGGTGATCTAGATCAAGTGTTGATTGTTTATACCATATGTCTTACCAATCCCAATGGCCTGTTGAAACTTAAATGTTCATTGGTTAGGTGGCTTTGAGGTCTGTAGATCAAATAATTTTAGGGAAAACATGAAACACAAAACACAGGGAAAGAGTCTGTCCCTCAACATTAGTCCAACCTCTGGCCTAAAGGGTTAAACTTGCGAGCATCCCTTGGAGGCCTACTTGCTTCTGGTCTGATCTGGACCCAATCCCAGTAGGATGGCAGTCACCTACATCAATTTTCCTAACACTAACTTGAAGGGCAATGAATGATTACCAAAGCATTGACTTGTGCCTATCAGTGAATGTCACAGAAAAGGAGGGCTTAGATTGGGAGATGTCTACAAACTTGGTTATAGCTTTGAGGACCTATAGTTAGACTGTCTGGGTGACAGTTATACCAGTTACTTATTAGCTATGAAATCTCAGATAAGCTACTTATCCATAATAAACATTAATTCCCTTATCTGTCAATGGGGAAAATATCGCATACCCCATATTTTGTGGTGAGGATTAAATAAGAAAGCACCTAAATGTCTTAGCAAAATAGCTATCCTGTAATAAGCAACTGAGGAATTATGCTATCATTACACTTATTCCTCAATAAAAGTTTCTTCTTACATCTATCTATATCAATATAAACCATTTTAAGCATGCTCCCCCAAACCAAAATTCAGATATTTAAAAGAATCTCAAAAGGACAAAACACTCTTAACAACTATTGAATACATAATATATTCTCATGCCTTAAAATTCAAAAAGCAGGCCGGCGCAGTGGCTCACACCTGTAATCCCAGCACTTTGAGAGGCTAAGGTAGGTGAATCTCTTTGGGCTTATGAGTTCAAGACCAGCGTGAGCAACATGGTGAAACTCCACCTCTACTAATAAATAAATAATAAAATTCAAAAAGCAAAAAAAAGGAAGTAAAAATTGAAAGTCTTTGTATCATTAACTTTTCTCAGCTTCAAAGTTTGCCTCTCACAGGTAACTAATGTTACCAGTTTCTCAAATATCTTAGAGAAAATTAATGCACCCAGCAGCACAAGCAAATAGACATTTTCCCCAAACTGCACTTAAAAGTGTTTTTGAATCTGAATCTCTCTCATCTACACTAATAAGAAGAACTACTATTTTTCACCAGGACCTGAGGCTCTGCCACTTTGATACACATCTGTCTGTTGTTAGTTTCCAAAGACGGTAGCTAAAATTTGTCCTCCATCTAGGCTTAGCACTGTGAGACGTATTTTATGGCTCTAGTATTTGTGTCAAACATTACCTTGTTGCATATTGAATTTATATGGCAGTTCAATATGGTTAAACCCAGATAATAAAGAACTTGCTGTACTTAATGGAATTTATTGGGTATGTGTGTATCCTGATGCAAATATATATCCCTTATAAAGTCTAGACTGCCCTTTGCTAGGCATGAAGAGTCTGAAATCAGCTCTGGCTTTTTCTATGAGTTTCAAAATGTAGTCCTTAAAATAAGACAGCAAAATAGTGCGGCGGAACTGCAGTTTTGAGAAGAGATTTTAGGAGCATCTTCCTTTTTTCTCTATCTACTCCCTCTAGACTAAATGTATGTTTCCACACTATGAAGAAGGTATTCACTATTGAAAAGTTAACAGTAAGCTCTAGGGCAAATGTCAAAAGAAAAAATATTCGGAGAGTTGGAAAGCCTGATTGTTCCTTTTAATATTCACAGGGCCACATTCACCATGCAGGCAGGGTTAATGTGTGGAGTTAGCTACAGGAATATGAAGTCTGGAAACTGTAGTGAATTCTGTATGTTCTCTAGGTCCTCATTACCAGCTATTGCATTTCCCCGCTTCAATCTAGGTATTGTGAGTACTGCATAAAAGCTTGCAGCTACCTTCTTCTCTGGAGAAGTGCCTCAACCAGCGGCCACATCAGGGGAGATTATAGCCCCTGCTCCTAGGAGCAGTTTGCAGCCAACGACCGACTGACACAGGGTTTCTTAAGGCTAATTCCCACACCTCAAGGTGGAATAACTCTGTGAACATCTCAGCCTCCAGTGCTCCTGATGGAATCAGCCGGAAGTTAGACTCCAGCTGAGATCACGTCATTGTTTGTATGTGCAGGGGAAAGAAACAGTAGAGTAGGAGGGCCGATATTAAGGACCTCATTGAGAAAGGATGGTTCCACCCTGATTAAGACAAAGCTCTTCTGAGCTGCCATTCTACTTCTACCTCAACCATTTAAATTAGAATGAAATGAACCAATTTCCAGGTTGATACTACTGAGGCCCACCGTGTCAACAATGTTCTGGCACTGTCCGTAGAATTGCTAAGGCGCTCCTGTCACCATTAGAATCTTGATATATCCTGTTTATAAATAACTCAGGGTCACGGATACAGCTAAGATTTTATGCTTTCTCTTTTCCCCTTTACTTTTATCTGAAGTTCAACAAGAGAAATTGAAAGAGGGAGCTGCCAGCAATAATTGGAAGATAGGAACTCCTAATTTCTTCCTAATTTCCTTCCTTTTAAAGTCCTCACTTCCTTTTCACAAGTGGATTAGACTGCCAAGATTTAGTCCTGTGATATTTATACGCATTTTTAAAGCAATAACTTCTACAACAGGGGAAAGGAAATAAAGGTAAACAGGCTTTAAGTAACTTGGTCAAATTCACATAATTTGGCACAGCGTTAGGAACAGACTGTTTCCTGACTCCCCAAATGTGCAGTCACCTCTAGACCCTAAAAGAGAGTGAGTATTTTTAGCATTTAATAAAACCTTGGAAAACAAAACAAAATGGACATTCAATGTGATACTGCAGAGTGATCTATCAGTTAAAAATGAAGATAAATCATCTGACATACGTTTAAAACGCTCAGAGCTGCACCAAGTTGCCTTCCTCAGCTTGATAACCTTGAAGATGAGAAAGCTAAAAGAAGATAAGTGACTTGACTATAATTCTGTAGCTCAATAGGGAAGAAGCTGAGACTGGAGTGTAGATCTCTTTGTAATGCAACTTGTAGTCTGGGAACACGGCAGGCTATTCCTGGAAACCTCCCCACTTCAAACGCCTAGAAATTCTGGATAAAATACAAAAAACAGTCTTGTAATTGCATGGCTGAGCTTGCAAGAAGATAGGATCTGAAGAAATTATGAAAAACACACCACTAGAAGACAAAGAATTTAACAGTATCGTGCCTCTTCCAGTCTATTCTGAAAGGGAAGTTCAGGAACATGGAGAAAACTAAAAGATCTAACATACATACACCAGGAAACTATAAGAGGGAACTGGAGGAACTGTAATATTTGAAGAGAAAGGCCAGGGGTAAACAGGAAAAAGCTGAAAGAATTAAAATACAGAATAAAATAGTAGAAATAATGTCAGTCACATCAGTCATTGTAATAAATACAAATGTTCTAAATTCAACAGTTACCAATGATTGGCAGGCTGGATTATAGGATACAAAGTATATGATTGACAAATAGTAAATAAAAAAGCTGGCATCACTTATAAATCAGTACTATTTTCAGACAAAATAAACTTTAAGGCAAAGTGTGTTTAGAGATTAAAGAGGTTACTTCATAATACTGAATATGTATTTCAACAGAAAGATATAACAGTTCTAAATTCTAGACATTTAGTAGCATAGCATTAAAATTCATGAAGTAAAAGTTGGTAAAATTGAAAGGAAAAATTGACAAGATTTTCAAAAAAGTCTCTCAGATCTGAGGGACCATGTATAAAAATTACAGAGCAAATGAAGATCGGAACATTAAATTTTTTTGAGTTCAATAAGATTTTGATACAAAAAACGGACAAAATATGTGCAAAGAAAATTTATAAATTCATCTCACTCATGAATTGAGATTTTAAAATTGTGAAAAAAGTAATAAATGCAGGAGTGTTTATTCTATGCATTATGTACATATGCCTATATGTTCACATACATGCATATTATATGGAAATATGAAATTAATAGATGTATGCATAAACAAATGAATCTTGACCAAGTTGGATTTATCTGTTTTTTCCAAATTATTTGTGTAGATTTCTAAGTTGAAATACTAAAATGATTTATATTGATCAGCACAATTGTAGATTAAAGGAAAACCATCTTACTATTGCTTCAATAGATTCAGGAAAAGAAGTATTAGTCTTCAATAATCAACCATGACAATAGAGAAAACTCATAGCAGACCAAGAATAGCAAGAAACTTCCTTATTCTATTAAAGGCAATCCACTAAAAACCTATTATAAACATTATTCTTCTTGATGACATATTAAAAATCTTCCCTAAAAATTAGAAATAAAGTAAAAATGTTTGCTATCAGTGTATGAGTTCATCTGTAGGTATATCTATATAGATTCATATGGTAATAGGTACTATAGGGCTAGCTGTGCATAAAGATACATAAGAATTGAAAAGAAACAAAATAATTTGCATACCACATGATTGTCCACATAGAAAACTGGAGAGTTTTTTTTTTTTTAAAAAATATAATTGTTGGATTAATATAAGAATATCAGATGGGTGTGGTTGCTCACAGCTGTAATCCCGGTACTTCGGGAGGCTTTGGTTGAGGATCACTTAAGCCTAGGAGTTTGAGATCAGTCTGGGAAACAGAGTTGGACTTCATCTTTACAAAAAATAAAATAATAATAATAATTAGCCAGGCATGGTGGTGTGCACCTGTAGTCCCAGTGACTGGGGAGGCTAAGGGAGGAGGATCACTTCAGCCCAGGACTTCAAGGCTGCAGTGAGCTATGATTGTGTCACTTGCTCTGTCTGGAAAAAAGAAAATCATTTGTATACCTATATACCAACAATGTGTAGGTATAAAATAACTAGTTGGAGCTGATCATTAGTCACTGGAGTTGGCGAGAGGCATCTCTTACTCCAGGCCATAGAAACTCTTTTTATCTGCTGAACAAAAAAACAGGCTAATCTAGTAAGGAATTGAGACAGGCATTGCATTGGGAAGGCAAGAGGCAGTGCTTGCCATACTTTTCCAAAATAATCTATGTGGATGGTCAGGTTTTATGAGTATTATTTGTGTGCTTGGAAAATAAAGTTTAATGTCTAATTGTTGGATGGAAGTTTTCAAAAGAATGAACCTTCTTTAACCATTAGATAAAATTCCTCAATTATAGTGTCTATTAATTTTTTGAGTGCCATTCTCTCCAATTTCTAAGAGTTAGAGTTTCTAATGTTAAAACGTATTACGAGGTTTGTGGGTTTGTCAATTAAAACTGTTTGTGTTTATTATGTAATGAGTTTACTGATATGCTTGAATATATTCCTACCATCACTTTTTCTTCTTATGATCACCATTTTTTTTGCTTTATACCTTTGTCTTTTCTTGTTTCATGTTGGATAAAGTTTTCTTTTCTCATCCTCTACACTTAGGGAAATTGTACAGTCTACTACATATGATTCTCTTAAATTTTTAACATATGCACTTAACCAAAGTTTCAAGTTAATAAGTATATTTACCCTCCTCCAAAATGAAACAGAAATGTTAGAGTAATTATTTCTATTTATTCTCCTACAATCTACATAATATTTTTCTAATACTTTATTTCCAACTTGTTTTTTAAGTCTTCTTCCATATCAACAGTTTGTACCACATGCTTTAATTTAGACTTGTGTAATTCTGTATCATTTTATTTTTCCACTACTATTTTTTGAGCTTACTCCCTTATTAGAGGTTTAATTTTTTTTTAAACAGAAGTATATCTTCCACTGATTCTTTTAGCAAGAGTCTGAAAGAATAAGCTCAATCTTTCCTTGTATCAACATGTTTTGTTTTTCAACTTTTAAATGATTGTTTATCTGGGACTAGAATTCCAGATTGACAGTTATTTTCTCTTAGCACATTTTAGTAGATATCTCCTTTGTCTCTTTTTTTGAAAAATTTAACTTTTGCTTTAGATACAGGAGTACATGCACAGATTTGTTATTGATACATGGGACTATTGATCATGCAGAGGTTTGCAATATGCATCCTGTCACCCTGGTGGTGAGCATAGTCCCAGATAGGTAGTTTTTTAACCCACCCTACCTTCATCCTCTGGTAGAGTGCAGTGTCTGTTGTTCTAATATTTATGTACATGTGTGCTCAATGCTTAGCTCCAACTTAGAAGTGAGAACATGTGGCATTTGGTTTTCTTTCCTGTGTTAATTTGCTTAGAATTATGGCTTCCAACTCCATCCATATTACCACAGATAACATGATTTTATTCTTTTTAATGGCTGTATAGTATTCTATGTTATATATGTACCACATTTTCTTTATCCAGTATACCACTGATGGGTATGAGGGTTAATTCCATGTCTGTGCTATTGTGAATAGAATAGTGATGAACATACAAGTGCATATGCCCTTTTGGTAAAATTATTTATTTTCTATTGGGTATATACCCAGTAATGGGATTGCTGGGTCAAATGGTAGCTCTGTCTTAAGTTCTTTGAGAAATCTCTAGACTCCTTTCCACAGTGGCTGAACTAATTTACATTCCCACCAGCAGTGTATAAGCCTTCCCCTTTTCTCCACATCCTTACCAACATCTGTTGTTTTCTGACTTTTTAATAATAGCCATTCTGACTGGTGTGAGATGTTATCTCATTGAGGTTTTTATTTTTGTTTCACTGATAATTACTGATGCTGGCATTTCTTCATGTTTGTTGGTCACTTGTATGACTTCTTTTGAGAAAGTGCCTGTTCATATTCTTTGCCCATGTTTTTTAATGGTGTTATTTGTTTTTTGCTCATTGATTTGTTTAAGTTCCCTGTAGATTCTGGATATGATGCTTTGTTGAATGCACAGTTTGTGAATATCTTCTTCCATTCTGCAGGTTGTCTGTTTACTCTGTTGATAGTTTATTGTGCTGTGCAGAAGCTCTTTAGTTTAATTAGGTCCCACTTGTCTGTTTTTGTTTTTGTTGCAATTGCTTTTGGGTACTTAGCCAAAAATTCTTTGCCAAAGCCAATGTTGAGAAGAGTATTTCCTAGATTGTCATCTATTATTTTTATAGTTTGATGTCATACATTTAAAGCTTTAATCCAGTTTGGTTATAAATGGATTAAAATTTCAAGATACAAAATCTATGTAATATTGAGTTAATTTTTGTATATAGTGAAAGAAAATTGTCCAACTTCAATCTTCTGCATATGGCTAGCCAGTTGTCTCAGCAAAATTTATTGAAAAAGGAGTCCTTTCCCCATTGCTTGTTTTTGTTGGCCTTGTTGAAGACTAGATGGTTGTAGGTGTGTGACTTTATTTCTGAGTTTTGTATTCTGTTCCATTGGTCTATATGTCTGTTTTTGTATCAGTACCAAGCTGTTTTGGTTACTGTGGCTTTAAGCCATAGTTTGAAGTTAGGTAGTGTGATGTCTTTGTTCTCTTTGTTTAGGATTGCTTTGGCTATTCAGGGTCTTTTTGGTTGCATATAAATTTTAGATTTTTTTTTTTATTTCTGTGATGAATGACATTGGTAGTTTCATAGGAATAGCACTGAGTCTGTAAGTTGCTTTGGGAAGTATGGCCATTTTTACAATATTGATTCTTCTAATCCATGAGCATAGAATGTTTTTCCATTTATTTGTGTGGTCTCTGATTTCTTTCAGCAATGTTTAGCAGTTCTTTATGTAGAGATATTTTACCTCCTTGGTAAATACCTAGCTGTATTGCTAGATATTTCATTTTCTTTGTGGCTATTGTAAGTTGATTTGTATTCTTGATTTCACTCTCAGCCTAGATGTTGTTCATGCATAAAAATGCTGCTAATTTTTATACATAGATTTTGTACCTTGAGACTTTACTAACATTGGTATTCAATTCTAGAAGTTTTTTGGCAGTCTTTAGGATTTTCTAGATATAGAATCATGTCTCTTCCTGATGTAAAATCTCTTGTACATCTAATTGTTTTCTTTTTGTTTCCTTTAAGACCCTTTAAGACTTCATTCACTACAGTTTCTTTCAGTATTTGATATTTGCTATGGTCTGATTGTGTCTTCCAGATCATGCATTGGAAACTTGATCCCCAGCACAGCAGTGTTGAGAGGTGGGGCCTTTTGGGAGGTGTTTAGGTGATGAGGGCTTCACCCTGATGAATGGATTAATGCTGCTATAGAAAGGACTTGTGGGAATGGGTTCATTCTCTTTGCCCTTCCACCTTCTTCCATGTGAGGGCACCACAGGAAGGCCCTCACCAGATGCTGGTGCCATGATCCTCAACTTCCCAGCCTCAAGAACTGTGAGAAATGAATTTTTGTTCTTTACAGATTACTCAGTCTCAAGTATTCTGTTATAGCAACACCAAACAAAGACAAAAATTGGAATCAGAGTAGTGAGGCTTTATTACACTACAACCAATATCTAAAAATGTGGAAGCAGCTTTGTTAAACTATGTAGTGAATAGAGGCTGAGATGGTTTTGAACTGAGTGCTGAAAAAGCCTACATTTCCATAAATGGAGCATTAAGGGCAGTTCTGGTGAAGGCTTAAAAGAAGCTCTTAAAAGAAGAGCTATAAGGTAAAAACCTCTATCTTCTTACAGATTACTTAAGTGACTGTGAACAGAATGTAGAAATATGGACAATAAAGGCCACTTCACCGAGGTCTCAGATTGAAAGGAGGAACAAGATAGTACAAATTAGAGAAAAGGTGATCCTTTTTATGAAGCAGCAAATAACTTGGCTGAATTGTTTTTGTCCTAAGACCTTGTGAAAGACAGATCTAACAATGAACCAGGTTATCTGGCAGAAGAAATCTCCAGGTAGCAAAAGATGTAGGGTGCTATGTGGCGTCTTTTAACTGCTTATAGTAAAATGTGAAAAGAGAGAAAGCATTTAAAGATAGAATTTATAATCAAAAGGGAAGCAGAATGTAAAGATTTGGAAAATTCTTAGCCTGGCCATGTCAAGAATAAAAAAGCATGTTTAGGAAAGACAACCAAGGGTGTGGCCAAGTAATTGTTTGATAAGGAAATTAGTGTGAATAGAAGGAAGTCAGGGGCTATTTATCAAGACAATGGGAGAATAACCCCAAAGGCATTTTGAAGATCTTCAAGAGTCTGCTCCTCTCATCACTGGCCCAGAGAGTGAGCTGTGGAGGCATAGCTACCTCCACCTAAATTTCAATAGAAGTCTCAGGCAGTATCACACCTTAGGCAGAGACCTGCTGCAGGAGTGGAGTGACCACAGAGAGCCTCCACTAGAGCAATATCCAACAAAATTTTGGGGTGGGGGCTGCCATAGAAAGTCCCTGCTAGGACAATACCTAGTGCAACCATGGGAGCAAGGCTCTTCCCAAGACCCCAGAACTGCAGAGCTACCAGTATGCAGCACCAACCTAAGAAAACCATAAGCTTTTGACTTAAATGTTTGAGGGCTGACACATGGGCTGCCTGAGGCCTTGAAAGTCCAGCCCCAATCTTCTAGTGTGCTGAAAGGCAGAACATGGATTCCAAGAAGACCGATCTCGAGCCTTGAGATTTAATGTCATTTGCCCTATTGGGTTTTTTACTTACTTGAAACCTGTTATTCTTTTCTATTTCTCTTTTTTGAAATGAGAATGTCTATCATATGCCTGAGATACCATTATATTTTTAAAGTACATAAGTTGTTTGATTTTACAGGCTCAGCTAGGGAGCAATTTGCCTCAGTATGAATTACAACTTGAATCTCACACATACTTGATGTAGATGAGACTCTGGACTTAAACTTTAAAGTTGGTGCTGGAGCAAGTTAAGATTTAGGGTTACTAGGTTGGAATAAATGTATTTTGCATGTGAGAAGAAAACGAAATTTGGGGGCCTAGCATGGAATGCTATGGTCTGAATGTGTCCCCCAAATTCATGTGTTGGCAACTTGATCCTTGTGCAGTGGTGTTGAGAGGTAGGGCAGTGTGGGAGGTGTTTAAGTCATGAGAGATCTGCCCTTATGATTATATTAATGTTGCTCTAAAAAGGGCTTGTGGAAGTGAGTTCATTCTTGATATGGTTTGGCTGTGTCCTGACCCAATTCTCATTTTGGTTCCCGTAACTCACACATGTCATAGGAGGGAGCTAGTGGGAGGTAGTTGAATCGTGGGCAGTGACCTCTATGCTGTTACTTATGATGGTGAGTTCTCATGAGATCTGATAGTTTTATAAGGGGGTTTTCACACTTTTGCTCAGCACTTCTTGCTGCCACCATGTGAAGAAAAACATGTTTGCTTCTCCTTCCACCATGATTGTAAGTTCCTTGAGGCCTCTTCAGCTATGCTAAACTGTGAGTCAATTAAACCTCTTTTTTTAAAATAAATTACCCAGTCTTAGATATGTCTTTATTGACAGCATGAGAACAGACTAATACAATTCTCTTTTGCGTTTCTGCCTTCTGCCACGTGGGAAAAAACAAAAAGGGCCCCACTAGATGCTAATGCCATAATCATCACTTTCTTCAGCTCCAGAACTGTGAGATATAAATTTCTGATTTTCATAAAATTACCCAGTCTTGAGTATTTTGTCATAGCAGCACCAAATGAATATTATTCTACACATATGTTTGTGTTTGTTTTATTAACACTGCTTCTTCTGCTTATTTTTTATGAGCATTTATCAGTCATGATCTTCTTAAATATTTCCCCTTGAACATTACTTATATGTTACCCTTTCTTAACCTTATTTAAGCTTGATTTTCTCTTTCTTTTGTTCCTGTTTATTAATCTCTCATATCCTTCATTTCTTTATCTTCTGATATATTTTTGATAATTTTTTACATGTATGTTTTGGTTTGCTATTTTGATCAGCTGATAGTCTGCTATTTTATATTTCCCGAGTTAAATTTGTGTGTGTGTACATGTGTGATATGCAGTATTCATACAGAAAAGTGTGTCAAACATACACAGTGGTAATATTAAATGCATTTACCTCTACTTAGGAAGCAAAATAGAATATTACCAATACCTTAGACTCCAACTCTGTTTCTCTCTCAATCATACTTTCCTCCACTGGTAACCATTGTCCTTTTTGAGAGATTTTTTTTTCTTTAGTTGTTTGCAGCATCTTCTATTTGTTTCCTGCATTCTGACTTGTTGCAGTGATGTTGATGTGGTGATGTGGGAGAGAATCTAATTTCTTTCATTATGCTGAGCACTCATGGAGCCCCTTTCAATCTGGAAATTTACAATTCTCATTTTGGAGTTATATTGCTTGTAATATTTCATCTTTAATTCTTTCAATTTTTATGTTTCCTCTTTCTGTATTTTCTAATCCTTGATCCTAGACTTTCTGGAATAGTCTTCTAATTTTCTTTTCTTTTCCATCTCTTTTTTGCTCTACTTCCAGAAAGATTTCTTTAACTTTAGCTACCAACTCTTTTATTGAGAGTTTCATTTTTTTTCCCTGTTATCTGAATGTTTATTTTGTTTCTATAGAATCTATTCTTTTTGAGAATTGAAATGTAGTCTTCTCTAAGGATATTAATAATTATTTACTTATTAATATTTATTAATTTAGAGTTTTCCTCACACTGTTTTCTTCTTTGGTAATGTTTTTATAAGGATCTTCTGGTCTCTATTGACTGGTTATTCATGACTAAGGGCTGGGGTCTTAAAAACTGACTGGAAGATCTGACTGCATGAGTGAGGCTGGTCAAATCTATCTCTATGAGTTTATCAGTATCTGCGGGTTTTCCTATGGGTGGCTTAGATACTCCGAAGTCTACTCTGTTAGTCTACTGGATAGTAAAGGTCTGATGTATTCTGTATGGGAGCCAAACCATTCAACATTCAGTGTTCGTATGATCACTTCACTTTCCTTTTCTTGGTATTATTTCCCATACAGATCTTTAACTCCGACTGGCAATTAGCAGTCCCTAAAGCCTTTCTTAAAATTTACCCTTTCCAGAGAAAAGTCCTTCAACCTTCTTGGGTAGAGACAATAGTTCGGAAGAACAAACTGGGAAAGGGAAAGGAGAAGGAATCTAGTATAAACCTAACTGCTTCAGAAACAGCTTTTCTCACTCTTCTCCATGGAGTCACTTGACCTTAAATTACAGGTCTAGAGTTATTGGGTGTTGGTAGTTCCAGAATCTTTGGAAGATTCTGTGGTGGAATGGATTGTATTATTAGTTTTTCTGCCAGATTTTATTCATCTTTCACAGGTTCCATAAGTCACTGACACTGGTCATCTGCTCTTCAGGTTTCAAAGGCCTGTCACTGTTGTCTTCCCCGTTGTTCTCTTCATTTTGTGTATTAAAAGGTTTTTTTGTCTTGTAATTTTGGCAGGGTTTCCAGAGTGAGTAAACTCTGGGTATGTGTTTAATGTGCCATCATAATCTTTATATATGTTCTACTACAGTCTTCTCTAAGTGTCTGTTACTTTTATGATGAATTTTTCTTTCATTATAATTTGCATTCCCTATTATTTTCTTCAATTATTTTAAACATACTGATTATATAGTTTTATTCCTTTTTTCAGATCATAGAATCATCCAGTCATTGAAAGGAGACTTTATCGATGTGAAACCATTTCTTTGTGTGGCCTGAAATTTTTTGGACTGTGACCTTTTGTCATTATCCAACACATCCTCTTGCTACCCTCACTCCTGTGGGAGTTACTTGTCTTGTTCATGGCAGAAATTTTGTGGGGTAGTTTTGAATTTTCATCTGCATCTCACCCACTTCAGATCAGTTTTTTAAATGTTAATTTCTTAGCTTGGGGATTCTTGCTCTCAACAAGCATGTCAATTCTGATTTCATATATGCATGTTTTGGAAGCATGGGCCTCATTTTCTCATGGTAGCATTTTCTTTTCATTATTTCCATTCAGAGATCTTTCTGTTTCCCTAGGCTAGTGGGGTTTCTTGCACTGAAAAGCCCCTTATTTCAGGCTCCTACTTTAGGCAGAGTGGCCAATGCAGCCCCTACTTGGTAGGGACTCAACACGACATTGACTTCTTCGGAAGCAGACGATGAAGTGAAATTTTATATGATAGTAACTTAGTGTTTGCTGGAAAAACTGGGGTATGAAGAAACGGGAGTGGAAAGAAAATTTGGCCAAGCAAGGGCATAGTATCAAGCAAAGTTCTGCTAAGAAAACTTTGGTTCAGTTTTGAAGTGCAGATTCGAAGATCACACCTTAGATCTCTCCTCTATAGAAGGAAGAAAGTAGAGGTAGCTACAGATTAATCATTAATTAAAGGCTTCCCCAGGAGTGATGTAAATACCCAGGAGATTCCAGCTTTACATCCATTCTTAAAGGGGATCTAGCCGTCTGAGGCCACCTCGCAAATTAAGAGATGCAGGTGCTGACTGTTGGAGGGGATAGTACACAGGGAGGGCGAGTGCAAGAGCTGGTAAAGAATCCAGAGAAATGTGGGTAGAGCAATGGCATTGTCTGTTGCCTCCTATCACCACTGTCTGAAGCTACGCTCCAAATCTGCTCCTTCACTACCACTGCTGGCATGGGGGAGAATGTCCCCCTCTCTCTTTACAGTCTTTCTTTCTTTGTGAGGATTTGGGCATTGTCTTTCCTTTTGAAATTAAAATATGACAACAAGAGTGATGTTTCCTACTTTTATGAATATGAAAGGTGTGTCCACTTCAGCACATTCTGTCATAGGATCTGTAGTATGTACCACTTAAGCAGAAAAAATAATCACATTCGCTATGTGTAAAATGATGACACAGGTAGAGGAAAGATATAATTTGGATTCTCTAAAATTACATGCTAAGAACGTCCTACAAAGAATTGTAGAATATAGTCATTTGCCTTCAGATAATGCATATATTCTCTCCAGGTTCACATAGTTGAAGGCCGATTTTAAATTAGGTGCTAGTTTTATAAAATTGCAAACTGGGAATTTTTATGAAAATGGACTTGCCAAACTTTACATTATATTTTATTAGTAACATTTTAAGGAGAGAAAAAGATGATTTACCAAGTACAGGTTGCTCTAAAGAGTATAGTATAACTTCGTTAAGAGAAACAAGGATATATCTTATGTTATAGCAGATTTACATTCTGTCCTATTATCAATCCTTTTACTTCTAAATTGTAATAGTAATCTGAAAGACACAGGCAAGATAGATAAGTAAAATAACACGGACATGAAATCGAGATTCTTATTATTATGTATTGACTTCTTTTACAGGGTTTGATGTGATTTGTAAGGATGTGCAGGAAGAGACACACTCTGTGTGTGTTTGTGTGTATGTGTGTAAATCTGTGTTTTATTGATAAATATTTAACTAAATCATATGGTCCCTTAGCGGTGTCTTGGGAGGCCTAGGGCTTAAAACAAAAGATGATTTTCTTCAGTAAGCAATTTTAAGTGTGTACTTTCTTCTCAAAAAGAATAACAACTGAAAACCAAAAGGCATAAAACAAATAAAATAAATGGATGAACATGTAATGGGTGTTAAACTTTGGAGTCAGACCTGAAAGGGATTTTGCTTTGCACTTCTAGTTCTGCCACCTTCCTTGAGCTCCGTAGCTCTCTTAAGCTGCAGGCTCTTTGTCTTTAAAATGTGTGTGCAATTCGTATCTACTTCTTGGGGTGTGGTGAGGACCGGATGGCATGATGAAAGATGCCTACCCAGTGCCCACCTCCTAGTTAGAACTCAATAAATGGTAGTGACTGTAATTATTATTGCATCATTGGTGTCAGACTAAAAATAATGTCCTACAAAAAGAATATATATTTCTGTTAGCTACTTTAAATCCTTAACTTCACATTCACATAGTATTATAACAACAAATTTGAATAATATATCCTATCTTCCTTTCCTTTCTCTTCCTCCCTCCCGTTCTTCCTTTCCTCCCTCCCTTCTCCTTTCTCTCTCATAAGGCTGTGTGTTGCACTCAGATCCAGAGTCATATTAAGATGCCCCTTCATTACAGTCATATGTATTATTAAATCAGGAAATATAATCTTTCTCAAACTCCATTAGAAATTCATGGAAGCCTCTCCAGGTTAAACATCAGTTTCAGCTTGACCTCTTTGAGAAAATACTGCACTGGTACTTTAAAGCAAAGCTACTTCCTCTCTTTCAAGAAAAGCAAAGGCAAATTATTTTCTAATTCGAGACACTATGGCGCTCTGTGAATTTAGCTTATTATTTTGCTGTAAACCTAAGCTAAAGCACATACTTAGTTTGACGACATTAAGTGAATCATAAATTTAAAGCAAGCAAGCCAACAAACACAAGAACAAATATAACCAGAAGATTTGCATTACCAAGTAAAATTGTTAATTTTCTGAGATAAACTGGAATAACAACATTCTCTTCATTCAAATCATGGACAAATTCTGCATGGGTTCAGTTATTACTCCTAGTTAATTTTATTATGTAAAGGTTAACAACAGACAGACCAGTGCTGTTCTATTGTTAAGCTTATAAAATGTTTAAAATCATATTTCTAAAGAATACTTGAAAATCAGCCACTAGCCATTTTTCCCTGTAAGTGGACATTTGTTAATGACTTTATTGTGAAAAACAATTCCTAGAATCTTCTTTTTTTAGGGGGTGAGGGAGGAGAAGGAGTTTCACTCTGTTGCCCAGGCTGGAGTGCAGTGGCATGATCACAAAAATTTGCCTTATAATAGCATTTTCCTAAATAAACCAACGTATTAACATTTCTCTACTTTTTTAAAACCCCACAGATTTGCAAAAAAATATATATAAAATTAATTAACGAGGGCAAACTGCCTTTTGGATCAGGCTATACTAGATAAGAACTAAACCTTGTCTTCTAAGAATTGGAAGAAGACATACCAATATGCAGTGTTTGAACACTTCTGCAATTTGTGATCTCATTGCAAAACCACCCAGACTCTCAATTTACTAATAAGCTTGGACTCTTGTTGATTGGGGGTTCTTCTGGACTCGACCACTTTTGTAATATTGTCAGAGGCATTTAAACCAGAGCAACTCCATCTTGAACAGGGGCTAGGTAAAATAAGCCTGAGACCTCACTGGGCTGTATTCCTAGGAGGTTAGGCATTATAAGTCACAGGATAAGATTGGAGGTCAGCACAAGCTGCAGGTCATAAAGACCTTGCTGATAAAACAGGTTACAGTAGAGAAGCTGGCCAAAACCCACCAAAATCAAGATGGCGATGGTTGTCCTCACTGCTCACTATATGCTAATTATAGTGCATTAGCATGCTAGAAGACACGCCCACCAGTGCCATGACAGTTCACAAATGCCATGGCAATGTCAGGAAGTAATTTAGCTTATATGTTCTAAAAACGGAAAGAACCCTCAGGTCTAGGAATTGCCCACCCCTTTCCCTGAAAACTCATGAATAATCTAACCTTTGTTTAGCATATTACCAAGAAATAATCATAAAATGGGCAACCAGCAGCCCTTGGGGCTGCTCTGCCTATGGAGTAGCCATTTTTCATTCCTTTACTTTCTTAATAAACTTACTTTCACTTTATGGACTCTCCCTGAATTCTTTCTTGCACAAGATCCAAGAACCCTCTCTTGGGTCCTAAATCAGGACCACTTTCTGGTAATAATATGGAGACATTGATCTCATGGACTTTTGTGAAGATTAAATAAGATGATATATTTAAAGTTCCTACACAATGCTTTGAATTGAATAAGTACTCAATAAATGAGGTTCCCTTTCTCCTTGACTCTTAGTCCATGTCAATGTTGGAAATTTAAAGGAAAGTTTCACAGGATCCTTTGGCTGCCACTTTTCTAGCCAGAAACCTCTGTGGCTGGTGAGGCCTTTACCCAAGTTTTGCTCATGTCTGCTGGGCTTGTTCCACCCCTTGGCCTGGCAGGCTGCACTCAGCTTGTACTACCAGCCTGGATCCTACACCTGCTAAAGGCAAGCCAGATGTGAAGTGGTGAGGGTGTGTGGGGTGTGTGAATGAACTAGCATGGGGTCCAGCCACTGTGCACAGCCAGGCACACCACTTGTGGTGGGGTGTGCAGCTCCAGGCACTGCCATGGGCGCCAACTCCCTGAGAGGCTGCAGCTGGACTGTGCGTACTGCAGGCAGCTTCCACAGCTGGCACTGGTTAATGCAGTGTTGCCTCTAACTAAGCCTGGAGATGCCAGGAACCACAGAGCATGAAGAGGGTGTCAAAGTCTTTAGGAAGCCCATGGGTCTGGACTGTCTGAAGGGCCACAGGTCTTCTCTCTTTCTCTCTTCTCTCTTTCTAGTCACCTACAACATGGCAAGCAAGGGATGTGTTTCAGCCTTGTTTGTGTTACAGCTCTTTTAGCCCCACCATTTGGTGCATCCTGAGTTCTTGTGTTGCATCCAGGAAGAATGAGGTATATGGACAAGTAGAGGGTGAGCAAGGTGAAAAGGTGCTTTACTGAGTGGCAGAACAGCTCAGAGGAGACCTACAGTAGTTAGTTCCGGTCCGAGGCAGATTGTCCTGATAAGTGTCCAGCTCTCAGCAGAGAAGGAGACCCACAGAGGATAGCTCCTTTCCACAGGCAAGTTGTCCTGACATCTGCTCAGCTCTCATCAGAGAGGAGACCCACAGTGGGTAGCTCCTCCCTGCAGGCAGCTCATCCCATCATCTGCTCAGCTCTCAGCAGAGAGGAGACCCACAGTGGGTAGCACCTCTCCATGGGCAGGTGGTTCTGCCCAAGTCTGGCTGAATCTGGGGTTTCTGTGGCTTCTGAAGGTAGGAAGTGCATGCTGATTGATCCATGGGTGGCCATGGGCAGGCTTGGAAAAGCACCCTAAGTTCTCACTCTGGTCTGTGGAACTGGTAACCAAGCCCCCAGGCCTCAGGCCATCCCTGGCCTAAAGGTGAGGTTTTACTAAGGACTTTCCCCTTTCTGCCCAGGAACCTGTCTGCCTCCTCCTGCCATTTACCTGCCATCCATGGTCCCCATGGCACCCAGGCAGTTCATGCCGAGGGGTGCCAGCAGGCCCATGTTGAGTCACCCTTAGCACTCCCTTGGCCTCCTTCTCATGCTTGTTGGCACCCAAAGTCCACAGGGGGTTGGGGTGGCAGGGAGCTGGCATGTCAGTGTACCCTAAGTGCACACACACCCAGTTGGGTCATGATAGTGCCTGTGCCTGGCCACAGCTTTGCCAAAATTGGAATGGGCATTGGGAGTGGGGAGAGGCCAGGTAACAGGAGTAGGTACTTTCAAGTCTTCAGGGGGAGGGGGCTTCCTGGGTCCCCAGGAGTGCAGAGATGCCTGGGTTTGCAGCCAGGGCTGAAAGCTGCACCCAGGAAGGTGGGGCTCCCACCTCTCCAACCTGGAATGGGGCAGGGATTCCACTTGTTCCTGGCTCCCACTGGCTCCATGGAGTGTGTAGCCCTGGCTACGACTTCCCCACTGCAGCTAGCATCGTGGCAGTGGCCAATCCAGATGGGCTGCTGCTGCCATCAAAATGATATAAATTCATGAACAATGCAAGGTAGAAATTGATTACATGACTGATTCCTGAATCAGACAATAAAAGCCATGGAAGCTCTGAGAAGGCAGAGGTCACTGATGATGCCATAGTTATTTGATAATGAGACATGGCCTGCTACCTTAGTGCACCTAATGTTGAGAGGGAGGATATTTATTATTGCTTTAATATTCAGTATATTTTATAATACTTACATCTTTGAAAAATGGTAATTTGTAAATAATGATATGGTACATTTTATGACACCAGAATACTTAAAATTTTAGCATATTCTAAGTGCATCACCTTGCTAAAGTTGACAGATAACATGGTTTATTCATAATATCCATAGGCATATTCTAAATTGCTTTGAGAAGTTTCTAGCAGGACCAGTTTATCTTTGGTGAAAGTAGAATTTAGTAGACTGAATATGGCATGATAAGTGAGAATGAGCAGTTTTACTTAAGATGATCTCTAATTTAGACCCATTAATTCTTAAAACAAGTTAGTCTTGAGTCTCTTACAAATGAATTCTGCCCTCTTGATAATTAGGATTTTAGGTTAACTTCTAGAAGGGGTAGTACAAAGGAAAAACATCATGGTTCTGTGGCTATAGCATGACAAGTTGTGTGATGCTTCATTGAGGAAATGGCTTTTGAGTTTCAGTTTAAAAGATGAGTAGGATTGCAGAATGAAGAGAGGTTCCATGCTGGGGAAGAGCTTGTACAAAGGTCAGATGGAGATACGACTGAAAAATTATTGAGGTTACAGCAGAGAGAGTGAGGAACAACTTACTGTCAATTGAGGCTTGAAACAAAAAGGCTTTAGCTTTATAGGCAACATTAAGAATTTAAGTTTTTAATCTCAAGCAGTGAAAACTCATTGAAGGGTTTTAAGCTGTGGGATGACATAATCAGATTTTGTGGCTACAGAGTGGAAGAACAACTGAGAAGAGAACGAAAACATTTAAGAGGCTATTATGTAGTCGAGGTGAGAAAATGATTGCTGTGAGCTTGTGAAGAGGAGTGACATAATTTGAGAGATATTCAAAATGGATTGGGGATATGAGTGGCTGAGAGGGATGTGTCAAGCCTGATCCCTCTGTTACTGGGTCATTGGAATGGTTTTTGTGCTGTCTTTTGAGAAAGGAAAGCACCATAGGGGAGACAGCGTGAGCTCATTTTTAATATATACCTTTGAAATGCATATGAGAAATCCAAATGCAGGTATCAAGAATAATTTGGGTTTTAGAGAAGAGAAATCTTGTCATTTTTTTATGCCTTCTCCTACTTGTGTCTTCAATACATTAAAAAAAAACCTTATCCACCCTTTAAACATTCCCAAGGTTTTAACCGTTTACAGTGAAAACTCTTTTTAAAAAATCCTTCAACATCACTTTTCTCTTTGCTTATCCCATAGTCAAATTTCCAGAAGTCATATTCACTGATTCAATTTTCTTACCTTTTAGTTATGTCTACACTAACTACAGTCATCTTTCCCATCAAACCCCAATAATCTACTTAGCTAGCCAGCACAGTTCTTGTTTTATTTGACTTCTCAGTGGCATTCTACGGCAGTCTACGCAGGCTAATTCTTTGACATTCAAGCCAGTATGTATAACTGGTTGCTTAACTTGATGTCTTAAAGGCACCTTCAAACTCAACTCATCTAAACATAACTCTAAATCTTCCTTCTCCAAACTTGAAAAGTCTTCAGTAATTGCCTCAAAATTTACTGTTGCACAAGCTAGAAATCTGGTGTTTATTTTTGACATTTTTTTCTTTCTTTTATCAACCTCATCCTGTACTCAATCATTATAGATATGTCATTTCTACTTTCTAAATATATGTCTACTGTAAAAAATTTCATTGCCATCACTCTAGTTCACGATTCTCATCTTGGAGCTATTGACATTTAGGGACTGGGTAACTCTTCCTTGTGGGGGCTATTCTGTGCATTTAGGGTGTTTAGTGATATCTGTTCTCTATCTACTATATACCAGTAGTGACATTATCCCCACTTGTGACAGCCAAAAATGTCCCAGACATTATCAAATGTGCTCTGGGGAGAAAAACTGCCCTGAGTTGAGAACCACTGCCCTAGTGCAAGCTACTATCATTTCTTCCATGAACTTTTGTAGGCTAATTGGTCTCCAAAACTCCATATGTGATTTATTTGAATCCACGCTTCACTTGACACAGTAACTTTTTAAAGCACAAATCTGTTGTCATTTCTCTACCCCAAAAACTTCAGTGACTTTACACTGCTTTTAGAACAAAAGCCAAATCCTACTATGACCTTCCTCATGTCTATGTATAACTTGACCTGCCTCTACTCATCCATCATTCTCACTTCACAGTGTTCTGTCCTCACTCTCTGTGTGTCCTAGCCATACAGTACACAGAGAAAACAGAACTCTTTTATTTCCCTTTGGTTATTTGCCCAAAGGGAATTACTCAAAGCGAAATAAGAGTTCTGTTTTATCCTTATCCTGGCCAATATTTGTTATTTTTTTCTATTTTTAACAATACCCATTCTAACTAGAATAAAATATTATCTAATTGTGGTTTTGATTTGCATTTTTCTGATGATTGGTAAAGTTGAGTATTTCTTGTATTCCAATTAGTTATTTGTATGTCTTCTTTTGAGAAATGTCTATTCATGCCCTTTGCATCCTTTTAAATGGGATTTATTTTTTCCTGTTGATTTGTTTGAATTTCTTGTATATTCTGGGTATTAGTCTCCTGTTGGATACTTCACAAATATTTTCTCCCTTTCAACAGGTTGTCTCTTTATTACTGATTATGCCTTTGTGCAAAAGCTTTTTTAGTTTAATTAATTTCCATTGTTCTATTGTTTTGTTATTGTTGTCTGTGCTTTGGAGATATTAATCATAAATTCTTTGCCTAGATTAATGTCCAGGAAAGTTTTCTTTAGATTTTCTTCTAGTACTTTCATAGTTTCAGGTCTTACATTTAAGTCTTTAATCTATCTTGGTTGATTTTTCTATATGGTGAAAGATAAATGTCCAGTTTCATTCTTCTGTGTGTGGCTATTTAGTTTTTCCCAATATCATTGAAGATAGTGTCTTTTCTCCAATGTAAGTTCTTGTCAGTTTTATCAAATATCAGTTGGCTGTAAATAAGTGGCTTTATTTTTGGATGCTATATTCTCTTCCACTGATCTATGCATCTGTTTTTATACCAATAACGTATTATTTTGCTTACTATAGCTTTTTAATGTGATGCCTCTAGCTTTGTTCTTTTTGTTCTGGATTACATTAGTTATTTGGGCTTTTTTGTTTCAAATATTAATACATTTTAGACTTGTTTTTACTAAGTCTGTGAATGACATTGGTATTTTAATAGGGATTGCATTAAATATGTAGATTTCTTTGGGCAATGTATATTCATGTTAACAATTTAAATTCTTCCAATCCATAAACATGGGATGTTTTTCCATTTGTTTGTGTTATTTTCAATTATTTTCATCATTATTTTGTAGTTTTCCTTGTAGAGATCTTTTAGCTCATTGGTTAAATTTATCCTAGGTATTTGTTTTATATCTATTGCAAATGAGATTGTCTTTATTTATTTATTTAATTTTGGAGTCTCAGTCTGTCACCCTGGCTGGAGTAAATTGGTGTGATTATAGCTCACTGCAGCTTTGAATTGATCAATTGAGGATTCAGTTGATCCTCCTGCTTCAGTCTTCTGAGTACCTGGGACTACAGACACACATCACTCTACCCAGCTCATTTTTTTAAATTTTAGTTTTTAATTTTTGTGAAGACAGGGTCTTGACATGCTGCCCAGGCTGGACTTGAACTGGCTTCAAGTGATCCTCCCATCTCGTTCTCCAAATTGTTGAGATTACAGATGTGAGTCACTGCACTCAGCCCTAGGATTGTTTGCTTGAATTTTTCTCAGCTAGATCAATGTTGATATATAGAAATGCTAATTTTTGTGTATTGATTTTATAGTCTGCAACTTTACTGAATTTATTTATCAGATCTAAGAGATTCTTTTTAGTGGATCCTTCAGTTTTTTCTAGATATGAGATCCTTTCATCAACAAAGAGAGTCAGTTTGACATCCTCTTTTCAAATTTGGGTGCCTTTTCTTTTCTTTTTATTTTGCCTGATTGCTCTGACTTGAACTTTCAGTAATATGTTTATTAGGAGTGATGAAAGTGGGCATTCTTATCTTGTTCCAGTCTTAGGGAGAGTGCTTCAACTTTTCCCCATTCAGTAGGATGTTAACTGTGGGCTTATCATATATGGCTTTTATTATTATGAGTTATGTTCCTTTTAGCCAAGTTTGTGGAGAGTTTTTATCTGGAAGGTATGCTGACTTTTATTAAATGTTTTTTATGAATCTATTGAGATGATCAGATGGTATTTGTCCTTCATTCTGTTGATGTGACATATTATGTTTATTGGAAATTCTACCTTATTGTAGTGTAATATTGCTGTTGAATTCAGTTTGCTAGTATTTTGTTGAGGATTTTTGTGTCTATGTTCTTCAGGGATATTGACCTGCAGGTTTTTGTTTTGGCATGTTCTAGTTTGTTTTTAGTATCAGGGTAATACTAGGCATGTAAATTGAGTTAGGAAGAAATCTCTCTTTGCTGTTTTGGAATAGTTTCAGAAGGATTGGCTTTAGTTCTTCTTTGTATGTTTTGTAAAATTTGGTTATTAGTCCACTGGTCCTGGGCTTTTCTTTGCTGGGAGACTTTTTTCTTTTTTATTACTGATTCAGTTTCAATATTCAGTACTGGTAGGCTCTGGTTTTCTTTTTCTTCCTGAGTCATTTTGGTAGGTCGTATGTTTCCAGGAATTAATTTATTTCTTCTAGATTTTCCAGCTTGTCAATGTGTAGTTGTTCATAATAGTCTCTGTTGAACTTTTGTATTTCTGTGATATCAGTTGTAATGTCTCCTTTTTCATTTCTGATTTTGTTTGTTTGGGTTTTCTCTCTTCTTGATTAGTCTAACTAGTGGTTTATCAATTTTGTTTCTTTTCAAAGAAGCAACTGTTAATTTCATTGATTCTTTGTATTTTTATGTTAAATTTGTATTTAATGTAGTTCTGCTCTGGTCTTTATTATTTCTTTTCTTCTTTAATTTTGAGTTTAGTTTGTTCTTGCTTTCCTTGTCTCTTGAAATGCATTGATTGTCATCTTTCTACTTTTTTGATATTGGGATTTACTGCTATAAACTTCTCTTTTAGCACTGCTTTTGCTATGTCCCACAGGTTTTGGTACACTGTGTTTCCATTTTTATTTGTTTCAAAAAATTTTTTGATTTCCATCTTGAAATTGTTTTTTTGTTTTTGACCCAGTGGTCATTCAGGAACATGTTATTTAATTCCTTGTATTTGCATAGTTTCAAGCTCCCCTGGGTATTGATTTCTGGTTTTAGTACATTGTAGTGTAAGAAGATACTTGATATGATTTTGATTTTAAAAAAGTAATTACGACTTGTTTTGTGTCCTAACGTGGTCCATCCTGGAGAATGTGTTGATGAAAAGAATGTATATTTTGCAGCTGTTGGATACAATGCTCTGTAAATGTCTGTTAGGTCCGTTTGGTCTAAAGCCCTATTAAAATCCATGGGGATTAAAACCCCCAATCAGCTGGGGTTTTCTTTATAGGTTATTATATAATTTTATATTGGTGTTTTTAGGATTTGTTCTTTAACTTTGACTTTAGACATTCTGATTTTAATGTGCCCTAGGGAAAATATTTTTGTATTTATCTGTCTAGGGATTGAACCTCCTGAATATAAATGTCTAAATCTCTTGCTAGACTTAGGATGTTTTCATCCATTATTTTGTTAAATATGCTTTCTAATCCTTTCTTTGTTTCTTCATTCCCAGGGAGATCAATAATTTATATATTCAGTCACCTTATGTTGTCTCAAATGGCTTTGCTCATTCTTGTTTTTCCCAGATTTCTTCTATATTAAAAGGTGTCTTCAAGTTATGAGGTTCTGTCTTCTATGTAACCTAATCTATTGTTGAAGCTTTCAAATGCATTTTGAATTTCCTCCAATAAATTCTTCAATTCAAGAATTTTTATTTGATTCTTTAAAAAATATCCATCTCTTCAGAAAAATTCTCACTCATAACCCAAATTATATTTCTGATTTTTTTTTGTATTATTTTTCAGAATTCCCTTGGATCTCACTGAGCTTCTTTAAAATCAATATTTTTAATTCTTTATCTGGGATTTTGAAGATTTCATTTTGATTATAATTTATTACTGGAGAATTATTGTATTCCTTTTGAGGTGTTATATTTCCTTGCTTTTTCATGCTTCATTTGTTTTTATATACATTGACATTTGCACATCTGTTATAACAGTCAATTCTTACTATTTTTGAATATACTTTCATTGGGGGAGGACCATTTTCTGAAGATATATCTATGGTGTAGGCTCTGATCCTGGATGTGTTCACTAGTGTAGTCCCTCTGTATGATTTCGTTGATATTAGTGGTGTCTGATTTCCTTGGTGGCTTATGGTGTAGCTATTATGGAGGCCACAGTAAAGTTGTGCTGGAGACTAGGATACCAGGTGGGGTGGTCTTCAGGCCCCAGAAGTGGCAGCCATAGGCTGAGTGTGCCTACCTTTGTGCCCCAGTGGCATCTGTGTTGGCAGTTACTGGTGGGTCTATTGGGTCTCCAGGTGGCATGCTTGAATGCTGATAATGACAACAGTGGACCAGACAGGCAGGTAAGTACTCATATCTCTGGCAGTTGATGTGGTTTGGATGATAATAGTAGCAATGATGGGAAAATTTTCTGAGTCTCAAGTGATGTGTGTTGCTGTTGGCTGTGGCTGTGAGGGGCTGAGTGAGTCTTCAGGCCCACAGGTGGAACTTGCAGGTAGCTACCAGCTGAGGTGGTAGCAGCTGGGAGGTTAGGTCTGACCTCAGGCCTCTAGGAGTAGTGCTCAGGTACCCAAAGTGGTGGATTAGGTTGAGTGATCCCCAGGACCCCAGACTATCTGCATTGTCTTGAGGGAGCCAAAGCTGGGCTGTGTGGGCTTGTACTTAGGTGTCCCCCAACCTCCTGCCATGGTGAAAGTGGGCAGCAGATGTGGAGGGCCAGGGTGGGGTGATCCTCAGGTTTCAGGAGCAGTGCTTGGGTAAGGGGTAATAGCAGTAAAGCTGAGGCACTGTCACTGCAGAGACTGGGGCCTCCCTCTATGGTCTCAGCTGATATGTGGGAGACATGGATCTCCTTCACACCCCAGTTCCTTCAGAGCTTATCTCTTGCTCTGGCTACAGGATCCTATGCCCAGTTTATGACCAAGTCCCAGTGGCAATTCACACCATGCTCGCATCCCCATCTTAGATCCCAGAAGCTAAGCACTTGCTTCCCATGACTGGCAACTGTTGCCTAGTCCTTGCTTGCTTTCTAGCCCTGGCTGTGGGAGTGCTCCAGGCTTGCTCTGCTGTCCCAGCAATGACAGCCTGGGTTTCAGTAATGCCTCATTCCCAGTGCCGCTGGGTCCCAGAACAGTGTGCAGTGCCAGAGCTAGTTTTGAAAATGACAACTTGCTATAGTTGCATAGGTTTTAGAAAGGGTGTGAGACATAGTATGAGCTCCTTCCCTGGAGGAATTCCATCCCACAGTCTCCCAGTAGCTTCTTACATTGTTTCAGGGGTTGAGAGAAATGAGGGCATCTTCCCAGGCCAGAATTGCATGACTACATGGTGGGGATATGGGCTGCTGTAAGTCTTTTACTTATCCCTTCTCTGTGTTGAGAAGTCACTCCAGGCTTGAAGCCAGTCCTGACCAAGGAGGTTGCCTCTTCTCCCACCTGCCCACTCCCACTTTTGGTATTTCCTGTCACTTTCCTGTTGTATTCAGTGTTCTCTCTTGGAAAATAAACTCAAAGTGTAACTATCTACACACTACTTGGGTTCTTCTAAGTTTAGCAGCAGGCCTAAAATGCTTCTAGTCAGCCATCTTGAACCCATCCCCCAAACTGGAGATGGAGGGGTGGGTTCAAGATGGCTGACTTTTTCTTCCTTTTTTTCTCCCTCCCTCCCTGTCCTCTCCCTTTCTTTCTCTCTTTCTTTCTTTTTCTTTTGTTCTTTCTTTCATTTCTCTCTATTTTCTTTTCTTTCTTTTTTTTCTCTTTCTTTTCTTTCTTCTTTCTTTATCTTTTTTTCCTTCCTTCCTTCTTTTTCCCTTCTTTCTTCTTTCTGCCTTGGAGCCTTTGCACATGCTGTTTTCTCATCTGAAATGTCCTTTGTTGCCTTTTTCCTGTCTCCTCATTCTCAGCTTGAACTTGCTTAGGTTTGTTTGTTCTCATATTTCAGAATATATGCTATTTTTTCTCAGAGGGAATCTTTCAAAACCACCTCAGTTACATGCTATCAAAAATCTGTAGTTCTTCTTCACAGCATGTATTTAAATAAGCAATTCAGAAATTGGTTCCTTAATGTCTGTATTCACCTCTATGAAGGTAGAAACTGTCTTCTTTTGGTTTAGCACTGTGTTCCTAGTGACTAGCAGAATGTTTTTACCCATAGTCAGCACTCAACAAATAGTGATTAAATGAATGAATTAGTAAATAATTAAATACAAATGTGAGGTACATAGATAAAATGTCAATTTGCCCTGATCTTTCTATGATTGAATGTAGAAAATTGGAGAAACTGTACTAGTTTTAAAAAATCTACTCATAGTAAACTGCTGTCTACTTCTTGCTGTGGAAAAGAAAATGTATTTTAACATGCTTTGAGTTTTTGAGTTTAGGTGTGATACACAATATTTCCTCCTTAAAAAAAAATTTTTTTTTTGTCAGCCTCTAGAGAACTCTAGACTGGATGAAGAATAGAGAAACTTGGCTCATGGTACAAAAATTTGGTGCAGTGAACTATGAGATAGTTGCAGGGGCTTGCCTGCAAATATCTGCAAATTCCATGTATTCATGTATTGCAATAAAGTTACCTTCCCTCTGGGGGCTGGCTGAGAAAAGAATTAGTATTTAATGAAAAGTTGGCTCAGTAAGTAATGCTTTCCAAATCATAAAATAAAACTTTAAGAGGAAGAAATGTGGACAACCAATCCATGTGACTGTAGACATTAGGAGTTGGCTTGAAGGCAACTTTTATTACATAAGCCTATTGGGAGTACAATTAGTGAAAAGAGATGTAATATGAAATTTTAATAATTTTATGTATTAACATGTTTCTAGTTATTAGTATAATGATCAATGTTTATTCATCTGCTAAACTGGACAAGATATAAACATATTATTTTTCTTTTTTTTCAATGAATGTAGAGGGAAGGACATAGGTAAAAGAAAGCAGATGTTGTAATTTTTGTAAAAAAACAGCAATAATCTGGGGTTGTTTAGCTTCATGACTATCCATCTTAAGGACATGTGTTGCCAGCAAAGTGTAAATGCTCTTGGAATTGTTTGGAGAACTCTAAGGAATGTCATGTCACAACCTTATAATGTCTGGTTGCTAGGTGCTTCTGTCTTAATCATAATCTAGATGGACTGTGTGAACTGCACCATCAATACAGATGTGCAGTTGAGTATAGAAGCAATGCTTCCCTGGTAATTAATCTTTTAATTTTTCTGTGTAATGTAGAAAACAGAATATTTTGATGTGATGCCTCAATAAATAAATGCCAATTTATTTTACTTTTTCCATTGTAAAAATATTGCAACATTAAAGATTGCCTCCCAAATAATTCCCATGGTCTCACTATCCTAATAAAACTAATATCTGGTTTATATTTAAAGTTATGCTTCCTATGTCTATACTTAATTGAACAGCATTATGTAATGATTTCATCCTACTTCAAATCATTGTGTAATAATTTAATTATTTCTGATTTATTTAGCATATAGGTGTCTTTCTACTTTTTCCTGGTATAGATATAATGCCTAGCTTCTGTTGATTATTCTCTTAAATTGATTTCTCAGATTATGATTTGAATAAAGGAGTATAATATTAGTATTAAATGCATGTAAGGAAAAGACAGCCTATCTACCTGTTACATTAAGGCAGTAGAATGAGTTCCTGAGATAAGAAATATCCATAGCAATTTATCTGTTCTTATGTTTTGCTGTTTGGCACATTGTACTTTCAAGTACAGTGATTGTTTCTGTTCATTTCCTATCTCTGCTTCTATATTATAAGCTCTAGAGGGCAGGATCTTATCTTACTCATCTTGAAATCTTACGCAGTTCTTACATAGTACCTTCCATACCATACCCACCCAATAAGTATTTGTGAAATAATTGAAGAGAATTAGTAGTAATTACACTATTTTAGTGTTTAAAGTGAGATTTTAAAAATTGCCAATAGTATATTTTGATTTAATTGTGTCTATCTAACTGCTTTTTCTAATGGTATCCTTTAATATTTTTAAGGTCAATATTCAATTTAGCAAATAAGCTCTACATAAATTCCTTTAAATTACATGTTTATTCACTTAACCATGGTTAGCATTCAATTTTTATTTTATCAGGTTCTGTGTGACACTAAGAAAAATATTTAGAGCACCACTATGAATCGGGGGATAGGATTTTGGTATATTTCTTAGAAAAGAAATAATGCCCATATATTTCATATGAGCTAGTAGATATGTGATATATCAGGGAATAAAGTAGAGTTCATGAACTTGGCATGGACACAGAAAATTATTTACTATGATATCACATAATGTAATAACAAATTTATAGTGCAAATTCAGTTAACAAATATAATCAGCTTGAAAACACACTGAATTTCCATTATAAAATTTGAAATAGAAACAGAGATGGTATGCAGAAAATTTCTAGCTGTTAAGTGTTATCTTCCTTGCATTTTACTAATAGAATCCCTTTTCCCATTAATAGTTACGTTCTATAAAACAAATTGTGTGTTTTTCTCTAACAGCCTGATCTCCAGAGATTCCTTCCTTCCCTCTTGTAATAATTATGGAATCCCTAATATTAAAATTATTGAGAAATTAGAGAAACAAAACCTGTTAGCTGTAATGAAAAAAAGATGAGAGGAAAGGGGCATCATTTTGTCAACTGAGAATGTAACTCTTGGTACATTATAGAAAAATACACATCAAAGTTCAGGACATAATAATACTATTTCCCCCCTACCCCCCAAATAGTAAGCTATTCTTTGGAAAACAGAAAAGCAAAAACAAGAGAAATGAAAAGTATTTTTCATAAATGGAATCATATAGTATTTTTTTTGGGTGGGAGTGCTTCGCTTTTAACACGTAACAGAATATTTTCAAGTTTCTACACTTGATCTTAGCCAAAAGGCAGTACTTCATTTATATTTATTGCCAAACAACATTTCATTGTATGGGTATATATGTATTAATTGTAGGAATATATATGTATTCATTATATATATATTTATTGTATGAAAATATATATATATTCATTTTATATATATGTATAGTTTATCTATTTATAAGTTGATAGATGTTTGGCTGCTTCCAATTTTGAGCTATTATGAAAAATGCTGCTATGAAAATTTATGTGCAGGTGTTTGTATGCACTTTTTTTTTGCCTATTTTCTCTGGATAAAACTTTTAGTGCAATTTTCATTAGAAGTAGTGAGATAGGACATCTTGATCGTTTTCTTATTCTTGGCAGAAAAACATTTAGTTTTTCTCCATTAAGTATGATATTAGCTGTGGATTTTCCATAGATTTTCTTTTTCAAGTTGAGGAAGTTTTCCTTTATTTGAGTTGTTTGTCATGACTATTGGAGTTTTTCAAACGATTCTTCTTCATCTTTTGAGGTACTTTTTTCTCTCCATTCCTTAATGTAGTGTATTACATTGACTGATTTTAGAATTTTAAAAGTAAACCTTACACTTCTGGGATAAAATTTCTTCTTGGTCATAGTGTATGATGTATAATTTCTTAAATATACTACTGGATTTGTTTTGCTAATATTTTGTTAAAGATGTTTGCATCTGTATTTATAAAGAACATTGATCTATAATTTTTTTAATGTCAATATAATTGTGGTATCGGGATAAAGTAGCCCTATAAAATAAATTAATAAATGTTCATATCTATGCTATTTTTTTGCTGTTTATTTTTATTTATTTTTTAATTTTACTTTAAGTTCTGGGGTACACGTGCAGATCTTGCAGGTTTGCTACATATGTATACACATGCCATGGTGGTTTGCTGCCTCCATCCCCCCATGACCTACATTAGGTATTTCTCCTAATGTTATTCCTCCCCAATCTCCCCACCCACTGCTATCCCTCACTTAGCCCCCGAAACCTCAACAGACCCCAGTGTGTGATGTTCCCTTCCTTGTGTCCATAAGTTCTCATTGTTCAGCTCCCACTTATGAGTGAGAACATTTGGTGTTTCGTTTTCTGTTCTTGTGTTATTTTGCTGAGAATGATGGTTTCCAGATTCATCCATGTCCCTGTAAAGGACATGAACTCATCCTTTTTTATGGCTGCATAGTATTCCATGGGATATATGTGCCACATTTTCTTTATCCAGTCTATCTTTGATGGGCATTTGGGTTGGTTCCAGGTCTTTGCTATTGTAAACTGTGCCACAATGAACCTACATGTGCATGTGTCTTTATAACAGATTGATTTATAATCATTTGGGTATATACCTAGTAATGAGATTGCTGGGTCAAATGGTATTTCTATTTTTAGATTCTCCAGGAATCTACAAAATCAATGTGCAAAAATCACAAGCATTCCTATACACCAATAACATATCTATGCTGTTTTTAAAAAGTTTGAGAAGGATTATTGTTAATTCCTCTTTAAATGTTTAGTAGAATTCACTACAGAAATCATATGGTCCTGGGCTTTCGTTTCTTGGAAGTTTTTTGATTACTGATTCAGTCCCTTTACTTGTTATAGGTCTGCTCAGATTTTTTGTTTCTTATTGAGCCAGTTTAGGTAATTTGTGTTTTTGTAGTAATATTTCCATTGCATATTAGTTATCTAATTTATTAGCATACAGTTATTTATGGTATTCTCTCATACATTCTTTTCACTTCTGTAAGATTGGTGGTGATGTTCCACCTTTCATTCTTGATTTTAATAATTTGAATTATTTCTATTTTTTCTTGGTAATTGTAACTAAAGATTTGTCAATTTTGTCGATATTTTCAAAGAAATAACTTTTGGTTTTACTGACTTTCTCTTATTTCTCTACTCTCAATTTTTTTAAACTCAACTTTAATTTTAATTTCCTTCCTTTCTTTAGATTTAGGCTTAATTTGCTTTATCCTTTGCTAGGATCTTTTAAGGTGAAAGGTTATGGACACTAGTCTTTTATTGCATTTGTGATATGCAATATTTTTCCCACAGTCTGTAACTGGCATTTTTATTGTCTTTTGAAGCCTTATACACAAAAATGTTTTAATTTTGTTACAATAAAATTTATGGTATTTTCTTTATGGATACCTTTTATTCATACCTAAGGCATCTTAGTTGAGGATCTTTTTTTCCCTACATATGGATGTCTAATTTTTCCAACCTAATTTGTTGAAAAAATTATCCTTTTTCTATTGAATTACCTTTTTACTTTTGTCAAAGCCCAATTGATCATATTTGTGTGGGTCTTTTTCTGGACTCTTTGTTCTGTTCCATTGACATTTGTGTCTATCCTTTGATTAATATCACCACACACCTTTTTAATTATTATAACTCTTATTAAAATTAGGTAGTATGAGTCATCCAATTTTGTATTCTTTTTCTGTTTAAAATTTCAATAGGGTTTTGGGGAACAGGTCTTATTTGGTTACATGGAAAAGTTCTTTAGCAGTGGTTTCTGAGATTTTTGTGCACCCATCACCTGAGCATGTACAGTGTACCCAATGTGTAGTCTTTTATCCCTCATTCCCTTTCCCATTTCCTCCCCTCAAGTCCCCAAAGTGCATTATGTTATTCTTATGCCTTTGTGCCCTCATAGCTTAGCTCCCACTCCCACTTATAAGTGAGAATATACAATGTTTAGTTTTCTATTCCTGAGTTACTTCACTTTGAATAATGGTCTTCAATTCCATCTAGGGTGTTGTGAATGCCATTATTTCATTCCTTTTTAAGACTGAGTAGTATTTCATCATATATATAAATATGTATCCATCTATCTACATAAAGAGATATATATATCTAATTCTATATATCTATATAAATATCTCTATCTATCTATCTACAGAGATAGAGACAGTGACACACACACACACACACACACACACAGAAGGAGAGAGAGAGAGAGAGAGAGAGAGAAAGAGAAAGAGAGATCACATTTTCTTTATCCACTCATTGATTGATGGGCATTTGGGCCAATTCCATATTTTTGCAATTGTGAATTGTGCTGCTATAAACATGTGTCTCCACACTGTTTTTTGTAGTGGTTATATATTAGTTAACATTCCCACCAAAAATGTAAAAGTGTTCCCTTTTCATGACATCCACACCAACATCTATTTTTTTTTTTTTAAATTTTTAAATTGTGGCCATTCTCTCAGGAGTAAGGTGGTATTGCATTGTGGTTTTGTTTTGCTTTTTTTGTGATCATTAGTGATGTTAAGCATTTTTCCATAAACTTGTTGGCCATTTATATGTCTTCTTCTTCTGAGAATTGCCTATTCATGTCCTTTACCTACTTTTTGATGGTTTTGTTTGTTTTGCTCTTGATGATTTGTTTGAGATTCTTGCAGAATCTGAATATTTGTCCTTAGTTCATGCATAGTTTGCAAAGACTTTCTCCCACTCTGTAGGATGTGTGTTTACTCTGCTGATTATTTCTTTTGCTGTGTGGAAGTTTTTAGTTTAATTAAGTTCATTTATTTATTTTTGTTTTTGTTGCATTTGCTTTAGGGTTCTTTGTTATGAAGTCTTTGCCTAAACCAATGTCTAGAAGGGTTTTTCCAGTGTTATCTTCTAGAATTTTTATGGTTTCAGCTCTTTGATTTAAGTCTTTGATCCGTCTTGCATTGATTTTTGTATAGGGTGAGAGATGAGGATCCAGTTGTATTCTTCTATATGTGAGTTGCTAATTATCTCAGCACCATTTGTTGAATAGGGTGTCCTTTACCTTGTTATTCTTTTAAAAAGTGTTTTGGCTGTTCCAATTGATTTGCCTTTCCATGGACATTTTATAATCAATCTATATCTATAGAATTTCCACTTAAAAATTATAATAGCACCAAATCTATGAATCAATTTGAGAAAAATTCTCTTAACTCTGTTGAGTATTCCAATCTATGGACATGGCATATCTGTTTATTTACATTATCTCTGATTTTATCATTAGGATTTTGTGGCTTTTAGCAACAGATTCTGCACGTTTGTTAGATTTATAATTGTGTTTAATATCTTGGGATTTATTCTAAATGTCATTATTTTATTAACTTCTGTTCTAAATTATTTATTACTAATAAACAGAAATCTGATTGGATTTTGTTTGTTAACATTGTATCTTGCAACCTTGCTAAACTAATTTAGTAAAATATTTTTTTTGTAGGTTCTATGGAATTTTTTACTAATGTCTTCTGAAAATAAGAACAGTTCATTTCTTCCTTTCCAAGTTGTAAGGCTTTTATTGTTTTACCTTTGCATTGGTTAGAATGTCTAGTATAATACTGACTTCAAGTATGAGAGTAAACATTCTTGCCTTGTTTCTGATTTTAGAGGAAAATTTTAGTTTTACACCATTAGGTATGTTAGCTGTAAGTTTCTGTTGTTCTTGGTTTTGCTTTGTAGTTTCCCTTTATAAAGTTAAGAAAATTCCCTTGTACCTTTTTTTTGTGGTTAAAAGTCTTATATAAAAGGATATTGAATTTCTTTTTTTATTTTTAAAATACATACATATATTATTGCACTTTAGGTTCTGGGGTACATGTGAAGAACATGCAGGATTGTTGCATAGGTATATACATGGCAATGTGGTTTACTGCCTCCATCCCATCACCTATATCTGGTATTTCTCCCCATGTTATCTCTCCCCAACTCCCCACCTCTGCTGTCCCTCTCTTAGTCCCCACTAACAGACCCCAGTGTGTTATGCTCCCCTCCTTGTGTGCATGTGTTCTCATTGTTCAACTCCTGCCTTTGAGTGAGAACATGTGGTGTTTGATTTTGTTCTTGTGTCAGTTTGCTGAGAATGATGGTTTCCAGGTTCATCCATGTCCCTACAAAGGACATGAGCTCATCATTTTTTATGCCTGCATAGTATTCCATGGTGGATATGTGCCACATTTTCCTTGTCCAGTCTATCATCAGTGGGCATTTGGGTTGGTTCCACATCTTTACTATTGTAAACAGTGCCACAATGAACATACATGTGCATGTGTCTTTATAATAGAACGATTTATAATCCTTTAAATATATACACAGTAATGGGATTGCCGGGTCAAATGGAATTTCTATTTCTAGGTCCTTGAGGAATCACCACACTGTCTTCCACAATGGTTGAACTAATTTACACCCCCACCAACAGTGTAAAAGTGTTCCTATTTCTCCACATCCTCTCCAGCATCTGTTGTCTCCACATTTTTTAATGATCACCATTCTAACTGGTGTGAGATGTTATCTCAGTGTGGTTTTGATTTGCATTTCTCTAATGACCAGTGATGATGAGCATTTTTTCATATGTTTGTTGGCCTCATATATGTCTTCTTTTGAAAAGTGTCTGTTCATAACTTTTGCCCACTTTTTGATGGGGTCATTTGTTTTTTTCTTGTAAATCTGTTTTAGTTCTTTGTAGATTCTGGATATTAGCCGTTTGTCAGATGGGTAGATTGCAACAATTTTTTCGCATTCTGTTGGTTGCTGGTTCATTCTAATGATTGTTTCTTTTTCTGTGCAGAAGCTCTGGAGTTTAATTAGATCCCATATGTGTATTCTGGCTTTTGTTGCCAATGCTTTTGGTGTTTTAGTCATGAAGTCCTTGCCTATGCCTATGTCCTGAATGGTTTTGTCTCAGTTTTCTTCTAGGGTTTTTATGGTGTTAGGTCTTATGTTTAAGTCTTTAATCCCTCCGGAGTTAATTTTAGTGTAAAGTGTCAGGAAGGGGTCCAGTTTCTTCTTCCTGATCACAGCTTGCCAATTTTTCCAACACCATTTATTAAATAGGTAATGCTTTTGCAATTGCTTATTTTTGTTATGTTTGTCAAAGATCAGATAGTTCTAGATGTGTGGCATTCCCTTTGAGGCCTCTGTTCTGTTTCTTTGGTCTATGTCTCTGTTTTGGTACCAATATCATGCTGTTTTGATTACTGTAGAGTTGTAGTATAGTTTGAAGTCAGGTAGAATGATACCTCCAGCTTTATTCTTTTTGCTTAGAATTGACTTGGCTATGTGGGCTCTCTTGTGGTTCCATATGAAGCTTAAGGTGGT